>OU744451.1:26725093-26960693 GCA_916610825.1 Haliclystus octoradiatus
TCATTTTGGGTGCGAGAATATTCCCCTTTCGACTGTTGAATTGTTTTGCTGTTTCTATTTTCAATTATGTTATTGTTGGGTATATTATCTCTTGCTACTTTAACCGCGTTAGTTGAGCTAGATAATCGTTTTTCTATGGAGTCAACTTTAGCTTTCAACACCGAGTTCTCTTCCTCGAGATTATAAACATGAATTTGCAGGTTGCGTAATGCCCTCCACAGATCTTCATTAGGTGATATCGGATCTGTGTCGGCAACTACGATTGATTTTTTGTCTGTAATTTTTGAAATACCAATAATTTGTTTTCGTTCAGGGACTGTTGTCGATTGATTGGTATGACCAAGGCTTTCACCTCGTTTTAACATGATATTGGGGCTTAATTGTTCGTGTTCACCTGCGCTATCTAATATAATTGTGTCAAAAGTGGAATTATTCGAGGGCTCTAAAATAAGTTTGTAATTGTCATCATTCGTACTAATCACTTTGTCTGATGGTCCGGGACATCCTAATGTCATTTCTGATGGTGATGAACTGTTGTCGGTCAATACGCCCTGACTTCCATCGTCAATTTCCGTTTCAGTGTCGCTGTTGTTTTGCATACTCAAAGCGCCAGTTACTTGTTTAAATACACCTTTCTTATCATTCTGTAGATTTTCCTGGGGCTTCTCAGTAATTATTGAGTCATTAATTTTTAAAAAATGTTGATCTATAAAACTTTCTAATTCCTCACCTGAGCACATAATTGTCCCTGTACTGAAAAAGTTAATTGTTAATAATTTCTTTTGTTTACCAAGAGTTGATTTAGGGGCGAAGAAGGAAAGTACTGTCTTGTCTTCTAGTTTTGTTGGCTTTCTAGTTGATAAAATGTTGATATCATTGAAATAATTGATTGTCGCTTCTATCCATATTTTAACATCTGTAGTGTTAAATCTTGCAGTATGTAATATGTCGTTTCTATAGCTAGCTTTGATGGATGTAGTTATACATGTGCTTGAATCGAGTTTCGTATTCTCAAATTCATTCAAAACTTTAAGGCTCCTGCCTGACTTTACAGCCATACGGTTTTATTGCGTCGCTTTTGGTATCATCAATACAAGATACAATGTACTATAATAACTCTTTTCAAATCTAATAAACTTTATTCAGCAATTGAGATATTATAAATTCATTGTAGCTATCATATCAAAATAGGTCAGGGGAGTAAAATAATTTCCGTCCGTCCATGATGGAATGATGATAATGATGATAATGATGATAATAATGATGATAATGATGATAATGATGATAATGATGATAATGATGATAATGATGATAATGATGATAATGATGATAATGATGATAATGATGATAATGATGATAATGATGATAATGATGATAATGATGATAATGATGATAATGATGATAATGATGATAATGATGATAATGATGATAATGATGATAATGATGATAATGATGATAATGATGATAATGATGATAATGATGATAATGATGATAATAATGATGATAATGATGATAATGATGATAATGATGATAATGATGATAATGATGATAATGATGATAATGATGATAATGATGATAATGATGATAATGATGATAATGATGATAATGATGATAATAATGATGATAATAATGATAATGATGATAATGATGATAATGATGATAATGATGATAATGATGATAATGATGATAATGATGATAATGATGATAATGATGATAATAATAATATGTTATGTTATGTTCATTTATTACCAATTTACCAATTTTAAACAGAGGTGTATGGTAGATACAAGAAGCCATTTTGGCCTTAGCTATTTATAATATAATATAAGTCTGCATGCGATTAGGTTACAGAGTTGTTCAGACTATCTTTTCTTTGTTCAAACGATTGATAAATAAATGTTCCAAGCAGTTTGCATACTGCAAAAGATGGATGTGTGAATAATATGTCTAACTTTTCTTCATTGTTTTTTACGTAGAAGTTTTCAGTGTCACAATATAGCTTTTCTATACCTTTAAAAAATATATCTCTAAAATTATTATTAAAATTACAATTAAAAAGAAAGTGCATCTCATCGTCCAGGCTGTTATTTTTACAAAATTTACATGTCCTTTCTTCGTACGGGATATTGAAATATCTGCCAGTCTGGACTCCTAACCTATGAGAGCTAATTCTAAGGTAAGTGATAGCTATCCTTGCCTTTCGGTCCGGGAGCAGCAGATAATTTTCAAACTCAAATTTCGTTTTAATATTTTTGTAAAAGTCTAATTGATGTGACAAGCTTGGAATAGTTTTATTTAATTTAGATTGTTCAAAGTTATTTGCATAATTGCTTTCAATTTGATTTTTTATTGCAGTGATTAGTTTTGTTTTGTTACATCTTAGGGATATGTCTTTACTAAGTAGCAGAGGTAAATTAATGTCAACTTCGGCAAGATGTTTTTGTACACTTTTAAGCCATGAACTTGACGAATTGTCCAATAATTGCTCTCCGAATGCTTTGTAAATTAAACTATCACTTTCTGAAGTTATTATTCTGAGTAAATATTTTACCATGTTTAATTTTACATCCATTAAGAGTGGAGGGAAACCAATTTCACCTCTAACAGCAGTGCTATTACTGTTTCGCTTTACATTTAGTATCTGGCACATAATCTTTCGTTGTAATGTTTCGATGGGATTGTTTTCCTCTTGTGTTATTGTATCACCCCAAATATCACTGCCGTAGAGAATGACTGGTTTTATTATACTGTTATATAACGTTCTGTGAATTCCGACATAACTGGCTGACGACTGCCCCAAAAACCTTCGAGTCATTGTCCATGCTTTTTCTGCCTTCAAACAAAGTTGTTTTATGCCAAATGCCTGCCTGCAAGAACTATTGAAAGAACAGCCTAGATATCTATAATTTTCCACTGTTTCTAAACATTGTTATTGATAGAAAATGTGCAATTTTTTACATTAAATTGTTTGCAAAATACGACACATTTTGATTTCTCATAGTTTATTTTCAGTTTCCAGTTGTCGCAATACTGCAGAGTTTTATCAAGGCATTTTTGAAGTCCCTCTTTGCTTTGTGAAAGTAAAACAATGTCATCAGCGAACATGAGAGAATTCAATGGTGTGTCAACAAGAAAAACTGGATCTGTCAATGGACATGTCATGGAGTTTGCGAGGTCATTAATGTACAGATTGAACAAGTTTGGGCTTAGAATACAACCCTGGTGGACTCCAATACTCGGAGAGATAGTTTTTGTTAGATGGTTGTTGTAAATTATTTGTGCTTTATTATCTGAGTATAGGCTATTAATCATGTTGTAAAATAATCCATTGATGTTTATGTTCAAGTTTCGATAAAAGACCAGTATGCCAAACGGTGTCAAACGCTTTTCTCAAATCAATAAAGCATGCGAACAGTTTTTGGTTATGCTTGGTGTATTTGGCAATTAATGTTTTAAGGCAAAAAAGATGGTCTACCGTTCTTCGATTCTTTTGGAAGCCACCTTGACTTTTGTGAATAATATGATTTGCAATCAAAAAATAATTGAGTCTTTCGTTCAAGACGAGACAAAAAAGCTTACCAAGGATACTTGTGAGGCTTATTCCTCTGTAATTAGAAGTATTTAGTTTACTGCCAGATTTATGGAGAGGCAAGATAAGGGACTCCTTCCAACACTCAGGGAAGTAACCAGACTGAAATATGTGATCAAAAGGTTTTTGATATATGTCAACAAATTTGTCCATCGTTATCTGGATCATTTCAGAAAGAACTCCGTCTTTTCCAGGTGATTTTTTCAGTTTTAGAAGTTTTAATGCAGCAAATATTTCATTGACTTCTATTGGTCGATTAAGGTCTTCAATAGAGCTGATCTCTGAGTCATGTTTTGTGGTGTTGTCAAGATTAGCAAAATTATTTATAGTTGTTGTATCCGAGCTCACTTCGTGTAACTCTTTAAAATGATTATATAGTTCATCAACGTCGGGAAGTACATTACCTGTTTGGAAATTGTTTTTGCGTGACTTGAATAATTGCCAAAATTTATTTTTGTTATTATACATTGAGTCATTTAATTCGTGTAAAGCTGAAGCATTGTGTTTTTTTTTGACAGTTTGATTTCACGTTTGTATAATTTTCTAAGGCGACAAATACGACCGCGTAGAAACGGATCATTGGGACGTGATTTCAACAGCCTTACGATGTTATTCATTTGAGATTTAATATTAGAGCAGGATTTCATGTACCATTGTGATTTAAAATTTCTTGATTTTTTATACTTTTTGTAAGATTTTGTTTTCAAGATGCCTTGCGCAGATGAAGTGAGCATCAAGTTTATATCATTGATCATATGGTCGACATCTTCATCGGATGAAACAGTTCTTCTTGAAAGAGATTTTAGAATTTCAGAATTGTTCCTATTATCAAATTGTTGTGCATACTCACATATTTTTTCATTGCACCAAACGTAGCGAGAAGGTCGGTCCTCGGATATAATGTTAGGTTGAGAATTTTTAGACTGTATTTTGTTGACAGCAAGAGATAGGTTTATGGAATAATGATCAGAAAATAGCAAAGCATTTTTGTTGATTTTTAAGGATTTAAGAAGGTTCGATGATTTAAAAAATAAGTTTTCTGAGGCTAGAACAAAATCCAACAAACTTGAGCCATTTTTACCGTAGTATGTACATGAACCTTCTTCATCACCTTGCAGTCGACCGTTCAGGATCCGAAGTTGGTTACTGGTGCATATACTTATCAAATGTCTGGAATATTCATTCACAGTGTCATCTTGGCTTTTACGATGAGTGATATCACAGTCAGGCAAATATGAAGGAGGTAAATCAAGATATAGTTCGTCATCATTTGATATGAAGTCTTTTGATTTACCTAGACGGGCATTGAAGTCGCCGCCAACCAGTATGTTGCAATCACATGGAATCTGTATCAACTCACACTGCAAGATCTGAAATGATGATAATGATGATAATGATGATAATGATGTTAATGATGATAATGATGATAATGATGATAATGATGATAATGATGATAATGATGATAATGATGATAATGATGATAATGATGATAATGATGATAATGATGATAATGATGATAATGATGATAATGATGATAATGATGATAATGATGATAATGATGATAATGATGATAATGATGATAATGATGATAATGATGATAAAGATGATAATGATGATAATGATGATAATGATGATAATGATGATAATGATGATAATGATGATAATGATGATAATGATGATAATGATGATAATGATGATAATGATGATAATGATGATAATGATGATAATGATGATAATGATGATAATGATGATAATGATGATAATGATGATAATGATGATAATGATGATAATGATGATAATGATGATAATGATGATAATGATGATAATAATGATGATAATGATGATAATGATGATAATGATGATAATGATGATAATGATGATAATGATGATAATGATGATAATGATGATAATGATGATAATGATGATAATGATGACAATGATGATAATGATGATAATTATGATAATGATGATAATGATGATAATGATGATAATGATGATAATGATGATAATGATGATAATGATGATAATGATGATAATGATGATAATGATGATAATGATGATAATAATGATGATAATGATGATAATGATGATAATAATGATGATAATGATGATAATGATGATAATGATGATAATGATGATAATGATGATAATGATGATAATGATGATAATGACGATAATGATGATAATGATGATAATGATGATAATGATGATAATGATGATAATGATGATAATGATGATAATGATGATAATGATGATAATGATGATAATGATGATAATTATGATAATGATGATAATGATGATAATGATGATAATGATGATAATGATGATAATGATGATAATAATGATGATAATGATGATAATGATGATAATGATGATAATGATGATAATGATGATAATGATGATAATGATGATAATGATGATAATGATGATAATGATGATAATGATGATAATGATGATAATGATGATAATGATGATAATGATGATAATGATGATAATGATGATAATGATGATAACGATGATAATTATGATAATGATGATAATGATGATAATGATGATAATAATAATATGTTATGTTATGTTCATTTATTACCAATTTACCAATTTTAAACAGAGGTGTATGGTAGATACAAGAAGCCATTTTGGCCTTAGCTATTTATAATATAATATAAGTCTGCATGCGATTAGGTTACAGAGTTGTTCAGACTATCTTTTCTTTGTTCAAACGATTGATAAATAAATGTTCCAAGCAGTTTGCATACTGCAAAAGATGGATGTGTGAATAATATGTATAACTTTTCTTCATTGTTTTTTTCGTAGAAGTTTTCAGTGTCACAATATAGCTTTTCTATACCTTTAAAAAATATATCTCTAAAATTATTATTAAAATTACAATTAAAAAGAAGGTGCATCTCATCGTCCAGGCTGTTATTTTTACAAAATTTACATGTCCTTTCTTCGTACGGGATATTGAAATATCTGCCAGTCTGGACTCCTAACCTATGAGAGCTAATTCTAAGGTGAGTGATAGCTATCCTTGCCTTTCGGTCCGGGAGCAGCAGATAATTTTCAAACTCAAATAATAATAATAATAATAATAATAAATAATAATAATAATAATAATAATAATAATAATAATAATAATAATAATAATAATAATAATAATAATAATAATAATAATAATAATAATAATAATAATAATAATAATAATAATAATAATAATAATAATAATAATAATAATAATAATAATAATAATAATAATAATAATAATAATAATAATAATAATAATAATAATAATAATAATAATAATAATAATAATAATAATAATAATAATAATAATAATAATAATAATAATAATAATAATAATAATAATAATAATAATAATAATAATAATAATAATAATAATAATAATAATAATAATAATAATAATAATAATAATAATAATAATAATAATAATAATAATAATAATAATAATAATAATAATAATAAATAATAATAATAATAATAATAATAATAATAATAATAATAATAATAATAATAATAATAATAATAATAATAATAATAATAATAATAATAATAATAATAATAATAATAATAATAATAATAATAATAATAATAATAATAATAATAATAATAATAATAATAATAATAATAATAATAATAATAATAATAATAATAATAATAATAATAATAATAATAATAATAATAATAATAATAATAATAATAATAATAATAATAATAATAATAATAATAATAATAATAATAATAATAATAATAATAATAATAATAATAATAATAATAATAATAATAATAATAATAATAATAATAATAATAATAATAATAATAATAATAATAATAATAATAATAATAATAATAATAATAATAATAATAATAATAATAATAATAATAATAATAATAATAATAATAATAATAATAATAATAATAATAATAATAATATAATAAGTATAGGTTTATCTAATAGCAGACAAATAGTGCTCAATGTCAACATTTGGCAGAGCGGTAAATAATAAATTGACAACAACAACAACAACGACATCATCATCATCATCATTTGTGACACGAAATTAATTCTAATGCTCAAATACAGATTACTGTTTTATGACATACATGATAACAATGTATTGGATTTGAGAACAAAGGAAGTTCAAGTGAACATTATTATACAAATTCAATGAAATCGTTGTATCTTCTAGTATGAGTAGTTTTTGCTTTATCCTAGAATCATGTCCATGGCATGCGTAACGGTCAAGCGTGAATGAATAAATCAAAAACAAAACGAAGCTCGTATATCTTGAAGGCTTTCTCGGGTTTGAAACTTCAGATTATTTGTTTTCCAATTCACTTGCCATGAGAAGATCCAACTGACTTTAAACGACAATATTTATCTTAATTATATATACTCAATCACAGCAGTACAAGGAACTTATAACGCACTGTTAAAAACAACAGTATAAAATAACAACTGTCGCTATTTGAATGAGGCTAATAGTTCAATTGTTTTCCCTGTTTTTGCACTATTCTTTTTTAAATCATCTTTGTCTATCAAACCGACCTGATCTATATGAATCTGAAAACAGTCGAACGGATATTTTTTACTTACAGAATAACAGATCGAAGGCATTAAACATTAGAAGCTCAGAAATAAAGAAAATATAAGTAAAATGTCTGAGAAAGAAAAACTCAATGAAGCCGAAGGAAAAGATATAGATTCTATTCTGCCTGTTGTTGGTGAATTTGGACGTTTTCAAATTGTTTTGCTTGTGATGTTATGTTTAATGTTTCTTCCGTTGATATTTCCACTCTTAATTACATTTTTTGTTGCACACAATCCACCATGGAAATGTGCACCAAATAGTATGGCATGTATGATGAATGGAACATTTGCTACAGGAGAAAAACATTATCAAGCAAGATGTATTATGGCACGGTCTGATTGGGAATATACAATGCCAAAGGACTACTCCATCGTGACACAAGTAAGAAGCTTTAAAGTCTTCTATATTTCACTTGATTCAACCACGACCAATTTCAGAACAAAATTGCTATTTTTAAATATTGAAGAAGTCAGAGTCGTAATATTCATTTGCTTTAGATAACATTTTCTTTAGCAAAGTTCCGCACTTCCTTGCGATTATTTCTTTGAAAAACCTAGTACAGTCATCATCATCATCATCATCATCATCATTTATTCAGAAACCTGATCAGTTTTACAATAACTTTTTTTCACAGGCCTGGTTTACGTAATACACTAGGGAATAAACATAAAATAATTGATTACAATAATATATAGATACATATATACAGCTACAAGGTTAATTAAATATGAAATTAACAGTTAAAGTGGGAATAAACCCCAGACTATCTTTACATATATAGTAGAACCCGACGTGAAAAAAACAATGGCGTAATCGTTTTTTCGATCTGGAAATTATTTCTTGGTGAAAAATGCCTTCAAAGTGGTGTTTTGGCCCAAATGTCGCTGAGGGAAAAACAGGGATTGGATCTAGCTTTATGACGACAAAGTCACAAGTCGTGTGGTTTTTCTAACAGACTTTAGATTGGATTAATCACGCGATGTTACGTTTGAGATGGCGTAGCTCTGTAACGGCAATCTATTTTTCTCTCCCACAAGACTGAGGTAAGGAAGAACATATAAACTCAAGAGTAGCAAAATTCCAGATGATTTAATGATTTTAAAGTTCACGAATTTGAAGAAAATAAAAATCAGAAAATATTTCATTCGTAGCGCGCGTTATACAGGTTATATTTTGACATATCATTCTCACACATATTTAACACATATCAAAAGATTCTCTGGTGACCACAAAAGCTAGCTAAGTAGAATTTATTGTTGTAAGCATATGTCTGCACTGAAAATGGAGTGTTCTTTTGAGGGTAAAAATCATAATGTATGATGGGAAACGCTATTAAGAACACCATAACCGTCGATTTTATAGTTCCCTTTTCACAGAAGCGAAATCTGTCCATCTGATTTCTCGTCTCTGTAGAAAGGTATTTTGTGCAAAGTAACTTCTGCACTTTATTACCTGGTAAAATAATTTTGTGGCATATGTAAAATAAGGAACGAGATTTCACATTGCAAAACCCTAATTTTGTTAATCATATAACTTTGATAGAGAGGATAATAATTTATGCAATGAAGATATACCGCAAAACCAACAAATGATAGAATCTGCACTACTGTAGTTCTAGTGGCTCTAGTATACGGCTGTAAACTTGAATAAGAACGTCCGATGTCCTCTATCATGTTTGTACTATTTTCCGATATTTTATAGAATTTTATAGTGTAATGTACTGAAGAATTCCCAATGGTTTTTTAAATATTGAATGCTTGGTGAATTAATGATGAACACTTTGTTAGACTATTGAGTATAATATATCTATCTATACAGTCGTATAAACTATACGATTACATGTTTTAAGTTTTACTAGACGAACATCAATTTCAAACTTAAACGTTGAAATGATAATTGAAGAATGTCTATTTAATGTTTTAGTAATACTTAATTAAATCCGAAATCCGAATTAATACTTTGAAGTACCAACTATCTCGAGGAAAAGTTGTCTGTGCATGCCCTTGCAAATCAAGTCAGTTTACATTCAAATTTAGATCATGGAAAGGATATCCTGTAGAAATATTTACTCAAGGAACAAATTGCAGATCATAGAGTTAAAAATAGTTAAAATTTATATAGAGTAAGATCAAGCTATTTTGAAGGGTACGTGTCTACTAATTAAGATTTGAGAAGTACTACGGTCACACAGAATACGTAACTAATATGTGTCACTAGACTAGTCACAAAGGAACACTCGCACCGCCTGACATTTGTGTTAATCCGCAATCTATATCAGATTCATCGCGCTTAATGACGCTACGAGAAATTATTTCTACCGAGCGTTTCAATAGATTTTATTCTGTTCCTGAAATCACAAATTGCATCTTTTTTACGTAACTCGCGAGTTTATATGTTTGTTCATGGCTCAGCCTTGTCAGAAATTTTTTGTGTGACTTCTCGGAGCTAGGTCACCTCAAAGATTACGTGGCGTGATCAGCCCACTCTTGAGTCTGTTAGACAAACCGCACGACTTGTGACTTTGTCGTCATAAAGCTAGATCCAATCCCTTTTTTTTCTCAGCGACATTTGGGTCAAAACACCACTTTGAAGGCGCTTTTCACCAAGAAATAATTTCCAGATCGAAAAAAAAATTACGCCATTGTTTTTTTCATGTCGGGTTCTACTACATATGTAAAGATAGTCTGGGGGTTTATTCCCACTTTAAGATGCTGTAATTTTATTGGTATATAAATGCTTCTCAAGGAGACTTTTGAAGCTTTTCCTTTTGGAAACCTCCTTTGTTGTAGACGGTAGATCATTCAACTTGTTAGCATCAGCATGTTGAAATGAGTGGCGATGGCTTGACTTGATGCATATGTCATTATGGGTGTGAGATCTTGTCTTGGTCGTATTTGGTTGTTGAAATATATGGGAGAGCAGATTAGGAGCTAGATTGAATTTTAGTTTGTGATTGAGCATTAATTGGTGGGAGGTTATTTTGTCTCTGACAGAAAACTGTATTAGCACTCTGAATCCAGCAGTTACTAACATACTAAATGCATCAACTAATTCTGCCTTTGTCCCTACTTCTATGAAAGATGCCGTTCTTCAACCTCGTTTAAAAAAGCCATCCATGAACACAGCAGAATATCAAAATTTCCGTCCAATTTCAAATCTAAAGTTTATTAGTAAAGCAACAGAAAAAGTAGTTGCCCAGCAAATTTATCAATATATGACAATCATTAGCTTACATGAGAAATTCCAATCTGCTTACAAGATCTATCTCAGCACAGAGACGGCATTGATTAGAGTCCATAATGATATTTTGCATTCACTTGACACCAGAAAATCTGTGCTCCTCTTACTCCTCGATCTATCGGCTGCGTTCGACACGGTTGATCATAACATTCTTTTGTACCGTTTACAACATAGATTTGGAATCTCTGGTCAAGCACAGAGCTGGCTTTAATCCTATATTAACGAACTATCATTTACAGTTCATGTTGCTGATGGAATTTCTGCAAAGAAGCAATTTAAGTCAGGTGTTCCGCAAGGAAGTGTTTTAGGACCACTCCTATTCATCATGTATATATCACCATTAGGTGATATAATAAGAAACCATGACATTTGTTACCATCTATATGCTGACTTTGATTCAACTTCTACAATTGATACACTTAATGCAAAATCTCGAATTGAAAACTGTGTAAAAGAAATTGAGGCTTGGATGACATGGAACAACCTAAAGCTTAACATGGAAAAGACTGAGTTCATAGTGATAAATGATAAGCCTCAAGATGATCCTCTATTACAAACCATCAACTTATGTAATAAATTAATTCCAAAACAATCAAAAGTCCGGAACATCGGTATAATAATGAATTCGACAATGTCAATGGATCATCACATCAATAACATTTGCAGAACATGCTTTTATCATTTGAGGAATGTCAGTAGAATCAGGAGATATCTCACAAAAAAATCAACAGAATCTCTGATCCATGCTCTGATAACTACTCGGTTGGATTTTTGCAATGCGTTGCTATATGGTGTCCCCAAAAAATACATCGAAAAACTGCAAAGAACTCAAAACACAGCAACAAGAATTGTAGCCCCTGCTGGAAAATACAACCCATATTACACCAATATTACAAAGTTTACATTAACAATAGAACAAAGAATTGTATTTAAAGTGTTAGTGATTAGTTAAAGTTTACATTAACAATCTCGCAGTAGAAGCAAAATATGCAAAAACAATTGAAACTTTTAAACAACTAATAAAAACGAGTCTTTTTAAAATTGCTTTTAAATGCTAAAGTATTTACAGTATATTTCTTAACCAACTTTTCATTTATCTACACCACTGTTTGAAGTAATAAAAAATAAAATAAAATATATATATATTTATAATATTATAACATGTAAAGCACTATTGAGCAACTATTGGAAATAGCGCTCTATAAATAAATAAAGTTTATTATTATATTATTATTATAAAGCCAGCCAAGTCATTGTAACATTCATCTTCATATTGGGAATCAAAGTGCTTCTAAAAGATTTATCGATGCATCGTGCCTTGCAAATTTACCAGACGAAATTTTGACAAGCTCTAAGACCTGGTTCATATACGTGCATCTACACGTTCATATACGTATTCTTATTTCTGTTGAGAGCGCCTAATTCAGATTGTCTAAATAAATGATTTGGTTTCAAGCGCCGTTGTTCGAACTTCATACATGAATTCACACTTATAATGGAGTCGTTGGGAACCCATGAACACGATCTAATTATTGATGGCACTTTTTCCTGTTTCAGAAGTCTTTCTTTGATATTTGGTTAGATCAGCTCATCTATAGAACGGCGTATGAACCAGGCCAACGGGGAAATCTTTGCATGACATTTCCATGGTTTTGCTGTTGGTAGTGATGTCCCGGTTGTACTTTGCAGCCCGACAGATTTTGTTAGATCATACTCGGATCATACTTCGTCTGAAAACCTATCAATAATGTTGCATATATCTTCTGCACTGAAGCATATGATTCTGTCACACAATCAAAACTCTTAGCCAAATCTTTTCGTGCAAATCTTGGCAAATGACCAATATTTTTGGATGACCGACATTCTTGTTTGTACGCTGGACATTTATTTTTCGCATGTTGGTAGCCACAGTATTTACATTTCCAGTTCTTAGTTGTCTTTTCTTATTGCCTTTGATTGATAGCATTTGCAGTTGCTTCAATGTCATTATTTTCACGAGATATAGCGGTAAATTTGTCTTTTTGAACTTCAGTTGCCTCCAAGGTTCTACAGTAATTATGTGCAGTATTAAGATCTGAGTTAGGCTTCTTTAATAGTTCTCCACGAAGTACATTTGATTGTATGCCTCCAACTATTCTGTCTCTAATTAACGATTCTTTAATATTGCCAAACTCACAGGATAATGCAAGCCTTTTAAATCAGTGACAAATTGATCTATTCTCTCACCTTCCTTTTGTACTCTGGTATTAAATATAAATCTTTCATATATTACATTCTTTGCACCTCGGCATAACTCTTCAAACTTCTTACAAACGTCTTGATAGCTTCCCTTGCTCTCATTTTCACCGAAAACAAAATGGCTGTACTCTTCAATGGCCTCCGATCCAGCAAAATGAAGTAATAAATTTACCTTGAGCTTTTGCCGTCTTTTTCTTTTGCTATTAAATATATTTCAAATCACATAAAGAACTTTCTCCAGTTCTCTGCAGCTTGAACATCGATAATGAGTGGCCCTGGTTTAGTAAAAGAATCTTGTTCAGCCATTTCAAAAATTTACTATACACTGAGAACTGAATCAACAGGATAATATTCAAAATACATCTGATACCATGTTATAATTTGTACGAGTCGTAAACAACAATATTCAGTAAAGAACATAAAGAATGTATATTAATATCAATAACCAACTAGTTTAAATCGCACATGTTTTCTAGCAGGCCATCCTCTTTGTTTAGCCTCACTTATGTAATATTTATTGTATGCAAATTAATTACACAACTTATAACAACCTATAAATAATTGTATCATCATATTATACTCATTTTTTTATCGCATTATTCCCTAATGAAACCTGTTAACGGAAAACATTGTGACATCTTCCTCCCTACAAAATTTTAGTTCAAGACTGATAAGTTTGATTTAGGCTACATATCAGTGTAGATTATATTAATATATAGTATGTTATGGTTTATTATTTTACAAATAAAATATGAAATAATGAATAGTGTGCCAAATTTGAAAAGTAACATCGACGAAAAGCAGTGTTACGTAAGAATAACGCACGCAATCGTCAATACATCATGTATCGCTTAGTATGCTAGTAAATGGCTAGTTATAGCGGATGTAACATTTTACGATTCTATAACAGCTTGTTTGTACTGCTACCACGAATCGTTTCAACATGTTAAGATTTATCAAATGCTTTAGCTCTTCAATTGGACAAGTTTGAACCATAAATACAATAAAAACTGTTTCTTTTACCTGACTTGCTTAATCAAACAGTTCCATACATGACAAACTTTCTATTGTCTAGAAACAGTCGAGCAGAACGACCCATTATAATGGATAAGTGTGTCACAACAAAAGCGCCAGTGAAACATTTCCTGCAATCCTAGGTTCCGGAAGGTTAGAGCAAATTCAGAAGAAAATTGACATCTTTAATCATTTATTGCGTCAAACAACAACAAATAATTCAGAAGAAGGTGTGGAAATGCCTCTAGGATTCCAGAAAAAGGCTGAACCTTTTGTCCGACCCTGAGTCGAACTTTGAAGTTTGGTCCCATAATTAAATTAGGCCTACAGCCTGCCAGCGATGAAGCCGTGTTTGCAGTCAACAACATAAAAAGTTAAATAGGACACGGCTTGCATCACAAATAAAAATTAAATGAGTCACAGTTTAAAATCTAAAAAGGTCCGGCAACTTAAAACTACAACTTATTACTTAATCAGCTTATTACTTAAACTTTGAATATATTGAAGTACTGAAATTTCCAGCTACATTTATGTCTCGCCAGCTTTCAGGCAAAATTGCTCATTTTGTTGATCAAAATTACAAATATATCCCCCAGTAAGGAACGCACGTAGTTACGGCCTTGAATATACAGTAGTAATATGAATATACCATAAATTAAATCTTATTGTTGATGTTTGTTTTCTATTTGGTTTGACAGTTTGATCTATACTGCGGAAGAGAGGGTCTGATTCTACTTACAACGTCGATCTTTTTCGTTGGAAGCGGTTTTGGTGCAGTTGTTATGGGATGGATGGCAGATCGGTAAGGTGTTAAACAATGAACTTGCTAAAAAATATATCACCCAACAGCTAAAACATCATCGATCAGTCAGATTAAAAATACCCCACGTTCATCCATTGTCTCTGAAATACTCAGCTTGTGAATAAAATTAATTCTATATCGGCAAGAGCGAGATTTGTCAGTAAGAAACCTTGAAAATATTCGCGTAAAATTATTTGAAAAATGAAATATTATGTACCTGTTTTGCGTACCTTATTGATATATTATATTTTTTTCTTTAATGTTATCAAACGTCCTCGTAAGTATGGGTTTTTTGGGACTCGCCTGAGATTTTTGATTTTATTGTTCATTTGAGTTTTTAAGTTTTTAATTGTCTTCCATTATAATTCAGATATCATTAGATCAGTGTCTTTTCCATTTATTTTTGATAAAAAGATAGTAGGGTTATTATTGCTCCAGGTAAATTTTGATGGGCAATCCTCACATAAAAGATCTTGTGTTCCAACATTTGGTAAAGATGTGCATTTGTATAAGTCAAGGCGAAAATGATCAGAAAACATCAATCCTGAATTATCAACGATTAATTTTTGGAGTATCGTAGACTCTCTGACAACAAGATCCTCTGATGCAAGAAAAAAATCGATTAAGCTTGACCCTTGTTCACCGTGGAAACTTAGTTCAACATTATTATCACCGTTCAATCTACCATTTAGTATACGAAGCTTGACCCTTGTTCACCGTGGAAACTTAGTTCAACATTATTATCACCGTTCAATCTACCATTTAGTATACGAAGCTTTTTGTTAATGCATATTTTTATTAGATTTTGACAATAGTTATTGATATTCGAGTCTTTAGTATTTCTTATTGGCAAATTAAAATCGGGTAAATAAGTTATTGGCAAATCAAGAAATGGTTTTTCATTTTCATTTTCAATGAAGTCTAATGTATATCCAATGCGAGCATTGAAATCACCTCCAACCACTATGTCACGTTCGGGGGGTGGGGGGATAAATTCATTATCATGTTGAAGATCGTCATATACCAGTGCCCGATGAGTCACATTAACAGTAGAGTAGTGCGGACTGAAATACATAAAAGCAACATATAAATCGTTTTAAAGATCAAAAAATGATTGTTTTTTAAGATGAGCCAAATGATATCCAGGGATCTAAAATTCATTTCAGTTATTCCGGGGGATATGACTTCTTTGATTAATACAGTCATACTACCCGATTTTCTAGCTATCGATTGCGATTTTCTCCTATTCTTACTTATTTGTTTGTAATTATTAACCGGTATTTTGATTGGTATATGGCCTTCCCATGTTTCTGTCAAGCAAATTACGTCACCTGTGAGCGTTTCTATAAAGTCAGGGTTATTTAATTTTGAAGTTAGGCCGTTGATATTCCTAAATGTAAGTTTTAACTGTGATTGCGTCATCACAGTATTACTATATTTGTGATTAATAATAAATGCTTTGGCATCATTGTATCTATGAGTGATTTGCAGCTAGAATAATGTATAATTTGCTTATGGCATAAATATAATTTGATAAACTTAGCTGGTTTCATTTGATCGGTTAATTTCTATTCTGAGGTATGTTCATTTGTTGTAATCTCTTTTTGACTCTTCATTGTTAACACTGTTGGTTGTGCAATGGAAATGGCATGGCATTCCACATAGGAGGTAGAAAATGACGAAAAGGTAGATAGTAAGGATTGGAGTATGATGGAATAAAGTGATTATTATACGGCAGATACGTGTTGGCCATATGCTTGATTTGTTGGCATGTGTTGACAGGACAGGTCAGCTGTTGTGGAGCACCAGGTTAAAGAGGCTGCAATGGTGGTGGCATGGGCTGCATATTAGGCGATTGCTTCAGTGGTAGTCTCTGCTGATTTGTTGTCACAACTTGCTTGGAGTATGAATGGAGGAGGTTTGATGGATAACATACCCTGCCTTCATATTATTTTCTTTGTGGCCTTCCTGTCTCATTTCCTGTTGTTTTTGTACTGTTTCGTTCTTGTTGGGAATTACTTGTGTATTCAGTTGGATGGGATTGACGTCACTTTCTATTATTAGTGGAGTACTAATGTGTTTCTATTGGTGCAAGGCTCTGATTATGTTTCGAGAGAGTAGTTTTGTTCCATGCAAGTTTGTGTATGTGCAGTCGTTCAGGAATAGATCGGGATTAAATGTGATACGATCATTAACTGTTGCTGAATAGGTGTCAAGATGATCAACAAAATGCACTTGATTTAATTCGCATAATTGTTCAATCATTTTGTTTACAGCTATAACGCTACATGTTACCTTTTTATTCGTTTTGGGTAACATTGAAGAGTAGTATGTATCCGAGTTTTTAAACAATGACTTAGTTATAAGTATTACTTTTTTTATATCTGCGAAAGCAACTCCTTGGCTTTTATTTTGAATATCATTCGGACCCAGACGTAAACTTATTGCCTTGTATCAGTTTTGAGTTGGTTGCTCAATTGCCCATCTGTAACTGTACTGACTCAAGTGTTTCAATTTGTTGTTGCATTTTAATACTATTGCCTGCTATGTTTCACTATAGAAGCTAGAAGCAATTTTGTATTCAAATATTTTACATTAGGTTTGAATTTCGTATAGATTATTGTGCATTTCATTTTCTACTAAAGATGTTTTCATTATATTCGCTTTGGGATTCTGAATTCTTGTCACGATGGTTTGACTTTGTTCTACTTCTGCATCTGAGTCCGCACACATATTTGAGTATTTCCTTTCTGAACACTTTGAGCTACAGTCAGAATCATCGATAATTGTTTGTTTGTTTGTTTTGATTTAATACCAATATACCAGTTAACATAGATACAGGTGTGTGGTAAGTATTATTTGATATTATTATGTTGTTATTTGATATTTGTAAATATATGTATATATTTTTTTTAGCAGAGTTGCTATAAGAACCTATTTGTTCATGTCGCTTCTAAATAACAAAATATCATGATAATATTCATTCACTATAAAGTTATAAATTTATCGAAAGATGTGTCATTTTATTACAAAATGTACATAATGTGATCATCACTATTGTAAATTATTATAGCGTTTTTGCAAAGGATCGTAAAGAAATCTTCCCAACATTTCCTTTGTTTCTAACTCTCTTTGGGAAAAAAGCAGTTTCAATTTCTCTGTATCCGAGAATAGCTGGAAGATGTTATGCAACTTTTCTATTTTAATGATAAACGCTACCCTCAAGTTATTATTTATATTACAATTAAAGAGTAGATGTATCTCATCGTCGATACTGTCACTATTGCAATGGGGACATAGTCGGTCCTCGTAGGGGATGTTGAAATATCGTCCGGTCTACACTCCGAGCTTTTGAGCACTGATTTTGATCTGGGTTATTGCTATCTTAGACTTTTTGTGTTGAAGTAGCAAATAATTTTCTAATTCAAATTTATGTTTGATTGTTTTGTAGAATTTAAATTGGTTCAATTGGCCTGGAGTGTTAGTGTTTAGATTAGATTGCTCAAAGTTGATTTTGTACGCGTTATTTAATTTGTCTTTTATAGAGTTGATTAGTTTTATTTGATCAGATTTTTGATACGATGATGATGATGATGTTTGTTTGTTTCATTTATCATCAATGTATCCAAAATAAATACAGGATTTCTGACAGGTTTGTAAGATGTAGTCTTATTTCTACATATTCAATTAAATTATCGCTTTTTTAATGACTTCGAGATAAATATCCCAGTCTTCTTGTGATTTGAGAAGATGCTTTTGTAAACAAAAACTTCAACTGTTGATGTTTGTTTGTTTATTTGTTTATTATTATTACCAAAATACCCTACAATACTCGTGTATGGTAATTGCATGTCAAATGCTTAATATAAATTTATAAAGAAATATTATTTACAAATAAATGAAGCTAACGGCCAAATCAGTACCTGCATATCTTATGCACATTGATCTACTCGACGTCATTAAGACTTTAAGATTATAATAATTAAGATAACATAATTAAGATAAGTTTTAAGCTATTATAGCGCCAGTAGACAACGGCAATTGCTCATCTACTCTCAGTCTATCTATGTGTTAGTTCATTCGTCTATATTATTATATTCCGTACAAAAGAGGTAGACACTAAAAATCCGGCAGTTATCAGCAGCAGGTGGTAAGGGAGATTGGCTCCGGGGGTCTTTTAGATCGTTGTTGGGTAGACGGGTACAGCAGAAAGAGTAGGGAAAAAGGACTATGCGATGGTAATCTCTCATCTACATCTCAAATACAATATAAAAACTGCAATAAAAAAAAGTCAATAAAAGGTAAATTCCAAAAATCACAATTGCAATGCTGTAAGAAGGAACTGTCGTGCAGCCCCCAATTGTATTTTGGAAAAAAGTACGGACAACGAAAAGCAGTGCTACCAAGAGAACTAAACAGTTTTATGCATTCATGATTGAAGAGAAAGGTTTGGTAGCGACGGGAAGATACTTAAAATTATGGATCAACGTCTCAACTTCAGTGTAGAATTGATTACGCTGATTTTTATTAAAAAGAACAGAAGAAAAGGAAATGAATTCATCGTCGATCTCTCCTCTGTCACAGAACAAGCATAGCCTATCATCTCGATGTTCATGATTGTATCGTCCAGTTTGGATTGTAAGAGAATGTGAACTATTTCTTAACTTCGTGATTGCATTACGTGAAGAGCTATCACGGAGGTTTAGGTTAAAGACCATGTTTATTTTTTTTTTAATTGGATGATGATGATGATGATGATGATGATGATGATGATGATGATGATGATGATGATGATGATGATGATGATGATGATGATGATGATGAGAATAGTTCATATTTTCCATTTTAACGTCCACTGAAGGTGTGAAAGTCTCGCGAATGTGGAAGTTTATTTGTACGCTGTTGTTAGAGGTCCGGTCGTTCTTGTACACATGCGCAGGTATGTTTCATTCTTCTTTTATTTCAAAATGGCCGTCTCAACTGTCAAGATACAAAAGTGCTTTAGAATTATAGACGAAAGATAATATTAGAAGTTATATATCTGTGGTGTCGTTCTAGACAGAGAACACGCTTGCATTATGTCTGAATAGAACTGACTATATTTCAACAAACATTACAATTACTATATTAAGATCATATGACATTAGCAGTTACACAATAATCACAGTAGGTATTTACATGTTTATAATTAGGTGACTACGTCACATTTCCCCCTTCTTAGAGAAAACAGAGTTGTCAATTATGTTTATGAAATTGATAGTTATAAGTTACGATAATTGACTGGACAATAATAGATTAAATAGAGATTAATAATTAGTTAATACATGGAGATTTGTTGTTCATTCTTCAATAAAATTTGTTATATCTTAAACGATCTGGCAGTGCAGTTATTCTAGACTTAGAACGCCTTAATGGTTGTTGATTCGTTGGTTCATTAACTGCAGGTGTGGTTTCAGCAGACTCGGTGTTTGCTGATGAGCCAGTCGGTCCGAATTGATTTCTTGAGGCAAGAACGGTATTGCCATTGTCCGATAGCCATGCCGTATTGCTCCCTTTTGGAAGCATATACTCAACTTCCTTAGGTATGTGTGCTGAAGAGGGCTGGTACATTACGATATCTCCTGTTGCGAAATCAGCAATAAACAGGACTCTAATATTTTTACCTAAAAGTATCTCGGCTGGAGATTTTCCCCTGGTCAAGGATGTGGCATGATGGACAGTTAAAATGCGATAGAGAAACATGTCAAATGAAACACGCAAGCCCTTATGCCAAGCCTTCATTCCGCGTTTTACCGTCTGGACAGCGCGCTCAGCAAGACCATTGGCACGTGGGAAATAAACAGGAGATTCAATTTTCTTGCACCCTGATTGAGAAAGCCATTGCACGATTTCTTCATTAACAAACTCTTTCGCATTATCCGACACAAAACTATGAGGAATACCAAAACGAGAACATATATCGGCTAGTATGCGAACAACAGTGGGTGTGGCCCGATTGGGGCATCTGGTAGCCTCAATCCAACCGCTACCGGCATCTGCAACAATTAAAATTGGCCCAATATTTGAAATATGCGCAAGTGTGGACTGATTTTGGAAAGCGAGGGCGTAGCGCACAACAGGTAGAACAGATTTCAATAAAGTTTTCAACTTCTTTGAAAATTCCCGGCCACCACGCACCCTGGAGTAAAAATCACCTGGTAGCATGAATTCCGGCATGGCTGTTGTGCGCCTTTTTGAGTACATCCGATCTCAAATTAATTGGAATATATGGTGTTGATTTAAAATAAATGAGGTTGTTACGAACTGTAAGTTCATCTTTAACACGCGACAAGGCCTTTTTAGCCTCTGATAGACCGGACCAAAAGCCAGAAATAATACGTTTAATGATGCTTTGTGCAACATCATCGTTAGACATTGAAGCCTCAATTTGACTGCTTGAAATAATTGGGGCAAAAATTGATGAGTCAGTAGTAACGGAGACGCTGGCAACAACGTCTTCCCGCGTAATTGTATTTTGAGTAAGACGAGATAAAGCATCTGCATGAGTAATGTTAGCACCAGGTTCACATTTTAGTTCGAAACCGAAGGCCATAAGTTTAATAGCCCCTATTGAAAGGCGTGCTGAGGCTGTTTTAGGTATTGATTTGTGAGTACCAAAAATAAAGATAGAGCTTGATGATCGGAGACGATCAGAAATTTTCACCCTAACAAAAATTGACGTAGACGTTCTACGCACCATACCACTGCTAATGCTTCACGTTCTGTGGCAGAATATTTTTGTTCTGCAGCACTTAATGTTTTTGAAACGTAAATAACCGGATGCCCGTCTTGTGTCAAAATACCGGCAACAGCTGTCCCAGACGCATCAGTTGTCAAGGTGACTGCTTTGCTTAACGAGTATGGTTGTACAAGAGGTGTGGAGGCCAAGTCTTTTTTGAAGTTGTCAAAAGCTAATTGCACTGTGTTTGTCTAAACAAAATCCACATGTTGTTTTCTGAGCTCATTCAAAGGAGCAATTTGTCAGCAAAATTTGGCACAAGTCTACCAAAAAAATTAACTAATCCTACAAAGGATGCTACCTCCTTTTTATTTTTAGGAGGGACAATGGACAAACTTTTTCAACAAGGCGAGGGTCAGGTCCGATACCTTCAGCTGAGATACGAAAACCTAAAAAAGTAATTTCAGACACCTCTTGAACGCATTTGTCTTTGTTGATGGAAAGGCGATGCTATTTTAATCGCTCCATGATAGCATTAACACGTTTTTGTAAAGAATCGCGAGTGTTGCCAAAAATTAGCACGTCGTCTTGATATGGAAGAATTCTTTTGAGACCGCTGAGAACAGTTTCAATAACGTTTTGAAAAATCGCAGCGCTGTTTTTCATACCCATTTGCAATCGCGTGATCCGAAACAGACTCTTGTGAGTGTTTATCACGGATAAATCTTGCGCTGTTTTATCAATAGAAATTTGCCAATAGGCCGATTTTAGATCAATTTTAGCGAAGAATTTTGCGCCATGTATTTTGCTAAAAATTCCCTCTAAGTTTGGAATCGGATATGCATCTGATAGAATTTTATCGTTAATGTGCACGCTAAAATCAACACACATTCGTAAACCTCCAGAAGGCTTCTTGACCCAAACAATAGGGGAGGAGTTTTCGGTCCCACCTGATTCAATGGGTTCTATGACACCCATGGCCTGCACGCGCTCAAGCTCAGTGGTAGCAGCATCCTGTAAGGGCAAAGCCACAGGTCGTGCTTGGAAACATTTTGGTGTAGCGTTAGGTTTTAATTTCATGGTGGAGATAACATCCTTGATGACGGGTAGAAAATCTGCAGACGAATTGCTACAAGTATAATTAACAGTATTTTTATTTAAAATATCTCTACCTAGTAAGCCATAAGGGCGGGAAGATTGTACAACTTGTATGGGCATTGTAAAAGAATTATTAGTGTGAATAGTATTATTACGTTCAACTGTTGCTTTAAAATCAC
Organism: Haliclystus octoradiatus; assembly: GCA_916610825.1. Classification (NCBI taxonomy): domain Eukaryota; kingdom Metazoa; phylum Cnidaria; class Staurozoa; order Stauromedusae; family Haliclystidae; genus Haliclystus; species Haliclystus octoradiatus. The sequence continues at coordinate 26,748,585 of OU744451.1, forward strand.
CTATCGATAAAAGTCCACGATCGTCATAAGATTGTAATTTCCTGGATGATTCAGATAGATCAGGACTTCCAAGATTTTGCCAGATTGCTGTCGAAATAATGGTGCACGACGCACCTGTGTCATGCTGCATGGGAACGGTAATATTATTTAATTTTACATCTTCCATAACTTCATTCATGCTATTGATACTTCCTGGTTTATCATCATTAATATTCAATAGAAAGTAATCATTGGATTCCATTTCATTTTATTTTTGTACAACTGCAGATGACTCTAATGCATAATTGGTATGACTTTGCTTGGCATGATTTGAAGTCGTTTGTTAATTATGGTATTGTGACTTACCAGCGGAACGGCAAACGGCACTATAATGCCCTCTTATACCACAAGCTGAACAGATTTTACCATATGTTTGACATCGTCTTGGTGGATGACGAGAGCCACAATTCCCACATTCACGCTCGTTACCCTGTGTTGACTTGGTGCTGTGTATGGCATCTTGATTTCCAGATAATTCTATTGGCTGAAATTGTTGTAGTGAAATGTTGCGGTTGACAAAAGCAGTTGTTTGGTTATATTGCCGCACACGTTCCCGGAGATCTTCATACGTTGTGGTTGGTGTAAGGCAAATGTAATCCAACAGATCTTTACGCAGTTTAACATCAGCAAATGAGTTGATAAAAATCATCTTTTTCATTTCTTCGTTGGGATCTTGTTCATCTTTGAATTTATCGAAGCCACATTTATCTGCTGCATGATTTATGCGAATATGGAGTTCATCCGCTGATTCGTCCAGCATTTGTTTGATGGCCAGAAATTTGTTCTTTCAGCGATAATTAAACGCTGTTTTGGTTGTACCAATTCCATGGCTTTCTTCTCAATCGCTATATAAGGAATATCAGCCAGTTTCAATGGCCTGACCAGTCTTGTTAATTTTATTAAAGCATCTTCGCCACATAGAGAGAGAGGAACAGATCCGTAATCGGATAACGTTTATTGGCAGGATCATCTGTGAGTGATTTCCTTCGAGCTTTGTCTGCAAATGCTGTAAACCAGGCTTCTGTTCGTTCTGGATCTGATAGATTCAGTGACTTTAATTTCAAATCCATGATAAATAGCTTATTTAATACTTTGATTTGAAATTTGAGTGATGATATACTGTATATTTATAATAAATTTCACTCGGGGACGCCAATTTGTGGTGTCGTTCTAGACAGAGAACACGCTTGCATTATGTCTGAATAGAACTGACTATATTTCAACATACATTACAATTACTATATTAAGATCATATGACATAAGCAGTTACACAATAGTCACAGTAGGTATTTACATGTTTATAATTAGGTGACTACGTAACAATATCAAAAGTATAATGGATGATGAGTTTGCACAGCCCATAACTTCAATCATAACATAAACATAACTTTAAACGTGTGAGGCAGTTATCTCTGAATTTAGCCATCAACGGTTTGGGAACTTTTTTATTAACTTAAATCCGTCTATTTTATTTGGTTTATGAACGCTAGTTTTTATCAGTTATCCTTGGTAAGTTATGAACGTTTATTTATGACAGCGAAGTAAAAGCAGTCAAAAGCCTTTTCATTGTAAAGAATACCCTAATTTTTTCTCTAGATTTTGAAAAAGGTACCCTTCAAGACTTGAACGTCCACCCATAAGAAAAGTATCAAAGTTACACCCACGCGGGTTTTAGATGGAGTAGATTTAGTACAGTGTTCCTATTCAGATGTACGAAATATCGTAAAATAAAATCCACATACTGTATCAATTATGAATGTGTAGTCTTTGACTACTTTTATTATATTTAGCTCTGTCAACTGATATCGAGCACTATTTTTTGCTATTAGATAATATCTAATATATACTGTATTATATAGATTCTTACTCAAAATTCACACTTGCCTTATTTTATTTTCCTTATATTTTTAGGTTTGGTCGTAAATTCGTCTTGTTCCCTTGTCTCTTTGGTGTAATTACAGTAACAGCATTAAGTGCTCTATCTCCTAATGTTTACGTTTTCGTAATCTCAAGATTGATCGTTGGTTTCTTTTTTACGGCCGTAATCGTACAGATTTTCGTCATCGCATCTGAGTTGGTTGGACCAAATCACCGGCCATTTTCAGGCTCAGTATTATGGATTGCATTTTGTCTTATTCTATCATTACTTGGATTGAAAGCATACCTTGTTAGAAATTGGAAAATATTGCTCCTTATTTGCACTATTCCATATTATTTCGTTTTCCTTTTTTACAAGTAAGTTGACTGTTTTACATCAATGTTTACGAATTTTTATGAAGCAATATATCATTAGTCATACTAATTATCTCATTATATATATATATCACTAGTCATACATACTAATTATATCATTAGTACCTCTTAAAATTAGTGTATTGTGATTGTGTGTGTGCGTGGGTCACGGCCGCAACTACCTCTTCCTTACTGGAGGGGATTCGTGATTTCCCCTCACAATATATGTTCTAGACAATAATCTTTTAAATATTTTCTTTTAGATAATAATCTAATATCTGATTCCCATTATAGATTCTTATGTAGATACAGCTACTTCAGTCATTAAACCAATGGTGCACCACCATAAATATTCGATGCAGAACTGATAATGCACTTATAGATTTTAGTAAAGGTTTTAACAGTGTGCCCCATCAGAAACTCATTCTTTGCTGATGAGCCAGTTGGTCCGAATTGATTTCTTGAGGCAATAACGGTATTGCCATTGTCCGATAACCATGTCTTATTGCTTCCTTTTGGAAGGATATACTCAACTTCCTTAGGGATGTTTGCTGAAGAGGGCTGGTACATTACCATATCTCCCGTTGCGAAATCAGCAATAAACAGGACTCTAATATTTTTGCCTAAAAGTATCTCGGCTGGAGATTTTCCCCTGGTCAAGGATGTGGTATGATGGACAGTTAAAATACGATAGAGGAACATGTCAATTGAAGCACTCAAGCCCTTATGCCAAGCCTTCATTCCGCGCTTTAACGTCTGAGCAGCGCGCCCAGCAAGACCATTGGCACGTGGGAAATGAACAGGAGATTCAATTTTCTTGCACCCTGAACGAGAAAGCCACTGCACAATTTCTTCATTAACCAACTCTTTCGCATTATCCGAAACAAAACTATCAAGGATACCAAAACGAGAAAATATATCGTCTAGTATGCGAACAACAGTGGGTGTGGCCCGATTGGGGTATCTTGTAGCCTCGATCCAACCACTACCGGCATCTGTAACCATTAAAATTGGCCCAATATCTGAAATATGCGCAAAATCCATATGGACTGCTTTTAGAAAACGAGGGCGTAGCGCAAAACAAGTAGAACAGTTTGTAATAAAATTTTCAACTTCTTTAAAAATTCCTGGCCACCAAGCACCCTGGAGTAAAAGTCGCCTGGTAGCATGAATTCCGGTATGGGTGTTGTGCACCTTTTGAGTACATCCGATCTCAACTATTTGGGATGTATAATGCTGATTTAAAATAAATGAGGTCGTTATGAACTGTAAGTTCATCTTTAACACGCGAGAAGCTAAAGCCAGAAATATTACGTTTAATAATGCTTTGTGCAACTCGATCGTTAGATGTTGATCGCAACGGAGACGCTGGCAATAACATCATATTTGAGTAAGACGAGATAAAGCATCTGCATGAGTAATGTTAGCACCAGGTTCATTTTCTAGTTCAAATTCGAAGGCCATAAGTTTAATAGCCCATCTAGAAAGGCGTGCTGAGGCTGTTTTAGGTATTGATTTGTGAGTTCCAAAAATAAAAGATAGAGCTTGATGATCAGAGACGATCAGAAATTTTCGCCCTAACAAAAATTGACGTAAACGTTCTACGCACCATACCACGGCTAATGCTTCACGTTCTGTGGCAGAATATTTTTGTTCTGCAGCATTTAATGTTTTTGAAACGTAAATAACCGGATGCCTATCTTGTGTCAAAATACCTAACAACAGCTTTCCCAGACGCATCAGTTGCCAAGGTGACTGCTTTGCTTAAATAGTATGGTTATACAAGAGGTGTGGAGGCCAAGTCCTTTTTTAAGTTGTCAAAAGCAAATTGCGCTGTGTTTGTCCAACCAAAAATCCACATCTTGTTTTTTGAGCTCATTCAAAGGAGCGATCTTGTCAATGTTGTCCATAATAGATCGCTAACGTACGATATAATTTCATTTAATTAATGTATGAAATTGTGCAATTCTGAACTCACGCGGTAAGTGCAATCAGCCGTATTTTTACATAGCTGTTCAACCCAAATTAATTATAACGATTTTCTATAAATAGGTTTGTTCCAGAATCTTTGCGTTGGTTAAGAGTCCATGGAAAAACCGACGAAGCAGAGAAAATTCTAATTCGTGTAGCCAAATTTAATGGTAAAGATCTGAGTAACATAACTGTTAGCAAATTAGATGAACGTCAACTAAAAGGCAAAGGTGGCCTGAAAGATATCGTTTGGCCCCCGGTTCTTCTATTGCGAACATTGGCACAGTGCTTTGCGTGGTAAGAAATGGAACAGAATAAACAACCTAATGACTTTAGTGGTCGATAACCACTTTCAAGTGTGATTACCTGATATTATCATCATCATTGGCACATTTCATATTGGGTGGTATATATATATGTGCCTTTTCATTGACCTTACATTGTTATCCGGAGGGTTCTCTACGAACAACATATGGCTTAATCTAAATAATCTAAACCGAACTACATAAAATAAATAAAGAGATATATAACAACGAGAAAATACAACTTATAAATAATATAAATGATATCATTTAAAAACAAAACAAATTTGGTCTTCTAGCCTTTTGATATCTATTAATTTATATTAATTTATAGCATATGAGCTGTAATACTAATTTGTTCTATATTTACATTTTCCTTATTAGGTTTGCCTGTGGGATGGTGTATTTTGGCATTTCATTAGCAGCAGATGACCTAGGTGGAAGCATGTACCGTGATTTTGTATTGTCTGCTTTGGCTGAGTTACCAGCTGCTATCATAGCAATCCATTTGTGCAACAAGTAAGATGATAATTAGTTGGAAAAAATAAATACTCAATCCTATCATAAATCCTATCGTATTCATGTTCATGCTCATGTTTATGCTTATGTTTATGTTCATGTTCATGTTCATGTTCATGTTTATGTTTATGTTTATGTTTATGTTTATGTTTATGCTCATAATCATGTTCACGTTTATGTTCGTGTTCAAGAATTTCATGTTCACGTTTATGTTCATGTTCAAGAATTTCATGTTCACGTTTATGTTTATGTTAATGTTCATGTTCATGTTCATGTTCATGTTCATGTTCATGTTCATGTTCATGTTCATGTTCATGTTCATGTTCATGTTCATGTTCATGTTCATGTTCATGTTCATGTTCATGTTCATGTTCATGTTCATGTTCATGTTCATGTTCATGTTCATGTTCATGTTCATGTTCATGTTCATGTTCATGTTCATGTTCATGTTCATGTTCATGTTCATGTTCATGTTCATGTTCATGTTCATGTTCATGTTCATGTTCATGTTCATGTTCATGTTCATGTTCATGTTCATGTTCATGTTCATGTTCATGTTCATGTTCATGTTCATGTTCATGTTCATGTTCATGTTCATGTTCATGTTCATGTTCATGTTCATGTTCATGTTCATGTTCATGTTCATGTTCATGTTCATGTTCATGTTCATGTTCATGTTCATGTTCATTTTTATGTTTATGTTTATGTTTATGTTTATGTTTATGCTCATAATCATGTTCATGTTTATGTTCGTGTTCAAGAATTTCATTATATGAGACAACAGTTTGAGAGAAGTTTTACTTAAAACATAATATTTTCTACTTATGCGCAAGAGATCGCTCATTAGGCGGCTCTATTCATATGTGTTTACTAGCGAGAGATTCCGCCCTATTTCATTCCCATACAGTTCTGTTAACCAGAATTGAGCACTATGTTGATGTCTTGAATTGTTTAATCAATTTTCTTATGTTATTTTCTAATTGAATTAAAGCATGATCATTTTTATTATATAATATTCTTTCTTTTTGGTACAGATACGGTCGTAAATTTGCTTCCAATCCACCATTCTACATCACTGGATTTGTGATGATATGTCTTTCTATGATACCGAGATCATCAGGTATGGAAATGAAATATTCTGTTTAAAACAAGACAATATTTCCTTAAAACTAAAACCCTTTTGCTAGAAACAAGAATATAAACGATAGAGTGTTTTCACGCACGTGACATTTTTGCTAAACATTTCCGATGGCGGCCATGTTGGTGTACTTGTAGCGGGTGGATGGTATGGATTATTGATAGATACCACCACAACTACATAGATGTTGATTATAATAAATATAATAAAAGGAGTCAAAGACTACACATTCATAATTGTTACTACAGTCACACCTGTTATAACGGTCACCTCTATAAAGCGGTCAACTGTCTACAGCGCTCACTTTTGCAATGTCTGAAATAGTATATTCTATTCAATTAAACCGGTATATAAAGGCCACCTGTTTATAATGGTCAATTTATCTACCTCTCTTAGCTGGCTGTTATATACAGGTTTCACTGTAATAGTTTCATGCTTACGCAATCATCGGACAAATAAACTAAATAATGAAAAACATACAATTCCGCTTATCTCGATTTACAAACACACAGTTATTGTTTAACAGAACAAAAGATTTTGAAATTGTATTGTTATTGTTTCCGATTATTGCTGGTTAGTTATCATTTGCATATGTAAATTATAAAATATATGTTATGTTTTCACGGATTTTTATATAACTAGTTAGATAAAATTTATTTTCATTTCTACATTTGGAAATGAGTTCAGACTCTTTATTTAATAGATCTTCTTTGACGCAAATGATATGGCACTTTTCAGTTAGACATAGATGGCATTTTTTTGATTTGTTGCTGTATGCTTTCGCTTTAGCTAGGCAGGTCCATTCAATTTTGTAGTTTTCTTTCCTATCTTTTAGTCTCCAAATGTATTTTGAAAGTTGTGTGCTGTTAATATGTTTTCTGTGTTTGAATGACATCATATGCTGTGTGTATCCTTTGTTTGAAAGTTCCCTCCGTCAAACCGATGTAATTTTGACCTTTCTGACCTTCTGTAATAGTAAATTTTGCCTTGTAAACGAGGCTTTCTGCGAGGCATTCATTGTTAAATGGGCAACGCCGTTTTACCCTACAGTTGCATTGTTTAGTACAAGCCTGCTGATTTCCTTTTCACATGTGTCATGGATGGTTAGACTTCGTGTTGATGTATAGTGGATCGTCGTTAGGTTTCCGATGTGGTTGAAATGTGTCATTTTGTAGGTTGAAATTCACATCCAAATAATCGAAAGAAATTTTAAGTTGCATTTTGTTGTAATCTTTAGGCCACTCTCCTAAAATAGTTTTGTTAATTTTTTCCCGACCCTCTCTGCTTGTGGGCCGGATTTATTCTTTAAGACTGCAAGGCCGTCGTCTCTGTACAGGCCAATTTACTTCTTACCGAAAATTTTTCCAAGTTTATCAAGAATATAGCGTTCTACTAGTTCACAAACGTCGGTCCCATAGAATATGTTTACGCCTGTTTAGCGCATTTTGAAGCGTAAATAATGCATTAAATGCGCCTGCATTACTTTCGCTCAAAACACGTCGTTTAGCCATAGCCTGAGCAATACAGTAGATTGTTGGCGCTGTGTTGCTAGAAACATTTTGAGGATATCTATGACTTATATGTACTTTAGTTTTCATTGGTATTTACAACCTTCCTAATTGCTATATGAACTTAGATAGATAGATATATATATATATAATAATAATAGAAATAGAAAGGAGTCAGGGACCACAAATTGTTATGCTGTAACTTTAAGTTTCATACTTTTATTGCAATCATCAGACAGCAATCTTCTTCTTCAGAAACTAATGCTGAAATTAAAATGTTATGGAATTAACTTTTCAACTGGATATCGCCTTTTTTTTACAAAAACGCACACAGTCTGTCGTTATTGGTGATCATTATTCCCTATCTGCATCTGTAATTAGTGGAGTACCACACGGTTAAGTCTTAGGACCACTATTATTCATTCTATATATTAATGATATTATTGCTTGTCTTGAAGAAAACACTACTGGTAAGCTCTTTGCTGACGATGTAAAGTTTTCCTGTAATCGCAAATCCAATGAAGATCATGCGAATGATCTATCTCAAACATTATGTAATCTTTCAGAGTGGGCAGGCACATGGCAATTGCGTATTGCATATGACAAGTGTTCTGTTTTATCAACTGGCAATTTAAATTTTCCTGAGTCTGATTATTCTATATCTGGTCATACCCTCGTCAATGTCAATAATGTTCGTGATCTTTGGTATTATCGTCACATCTGATATGAAACCATCCTATCATTGCTCTATGTTAGCTGCAAAGGCATACGGGAGAACACACCTTATTTTTAAATGCTTTACTTCATCCAACGTAGAATTATTGGTTAGAGCTTACACTATCTATGTCCATCCGTTATTGGAATCTTCGTCGCCAGTATGGAATCAATGCCTCGTGAAGGATATTAAAAAGTTAGAATCTGTCCAATTATATTTTACAAGGAGAATATGCCGATTACTCAATTGTCCATATACAGAATACAAGAATCGTTCGAGTTTACTAAATCTAGACAGTTTAGAGTGCAGGATAGTGTTTTTGATCTCTGCACTGTTTCTAAAATCACGCATAACCTTATAGATTTATCATTAGAACATATCGAGGATCTGCAACGATTTATTCTTGCAATTTGATTGGTTAACGCCAATAACGCCATTTCACCATAGCCGAGCTTGACTCCGTCGATTTCAAGAAATTTATGAAATTACTGCAAACAACCGATAATTATTTAAATATGGCATTATAAACTGGCAAGTAATAAAAAGTAAAAAGCAAATACAGTGAATATTTGTAGAGTCATATACAATTTCATTGAGTTACTGTTTAATGCAGTGCCTCAGTTGTTCAAAATGAATCAAATGGCTCTGGGTGAAATATCTAAGCTAGTAAACAAACAAGTTTAAAATGTATAGAAATATTTTGCACAAATTAACAATTCAAAAACAATTTGTCTAACTTTTACAGTATTGATAATTGTAAAAACAATAACATAACTTCATTTAATTAATACATTCCTTCGTCCTTTTATGTCCAGTTTTTTCAAGTTCCTAGATATAAGTATAAGCACTAACTGGCATAGAAAGGAAAGCTTTCGGTAAGCTATCAAAACCAAAACATAGGCTAAACAAATTCAACCGCTAAAATTTCAAATAATTAAACCATTTCTCCAAATGAAAGTTAGCAACATTAGATAATCAGTTAGCTAAAAAGTTATCATAAATTCAATAATCTGCTCTTTTAAATAGGCAATTAGCAAACATTTAGTCAATAAATCTTTCTTAGTTTCATTTCTTTCTTCACGTTCACGGCTTTTTACGAAATTCTTCAAATTATAGGTAAGAAACATTTTCTTTCCTTTTCAAGTTTTTCCAGTCAGTTTTCCATAATGAATAACACACATAAGAACATAAAAATATTGTTTAAAGATAAGAATCCATGACTATGTAAGAAAACGATGTTACACATCCATTCTTTTAATTTCAAGAAGAGAAATATAAATTTCCCGATATCAATTTTTCCTCGCAGCTTTTAGTTGATTTAAAAAAGACAAGTGTAAAGCTCTAGACTCAGCTTTCTTCCGGTGACGTCACAAAAATAGGAGAATTGCATACTTGATCATGGATTGTAATGATCAGAAAATGCTCTGAAAAAACATACAAAACATTCACAAATCGGGGTTGGCTATGTTCTGAACCAAATAGTTCATACTTTCCGTGAACTTTGCTCTGATAGCACCACTCGAGTCACTTCAGGAGAAAACTGGAAGGCGAAAATTACTCGCCGGGGCGGCTCGTAATTTTCTGATGCCTTCTCGTTTTCTCCTTACGTGCCTCTCGTGGTGCTATCAGAGCATAGTTCACGGAAAGTATGAACTATTTGTTTAATAGATAACTTAAGCTTCAAATATGATATTAACAAACAAGTACTCAATGCGTGGTCATACTTACAAACTTATTGTTCCACAAATACCCCGTTTGCAATGCGTTCAGAACCAATTTTGTAACCGTATAATACCCTGGTGGAACAATCTGAGGGATGATATTGTAACATCAAAAACTATTGCTCAATTCAAGGAGAAATTACGATCATTTAATTTGTCAGCGTTTTGTAAAGTGTTTCTTTAGATAAAAAAATCAGTCGTATAGTATTACATATAGCTAATATATAGATACATATCTTTACATTAACAGTTGTTAACCTGATATTGTATGTTAATTTATGCATATACCAATAGGGTCATATTCATGTTTTAATTAATAACATTTATTTAATCTAGTTCTTCATTAATAATAAGGCTGTATGTAAGTGACACTTTCTATAGCATAAGGTGTCTTTTATTTTCCGATCAAAATGACAAAATATGTCATATCATATCATATCATACTACATAAATGAGGAGAAGAGGGGGGAAGGAGGGGTGTGTGTCAATCATCAAAGTACGTAAGAATCCTACCTGTCTCTGTACTCTGTACTCTGTCTCTCGATTGCTTTTGAAAGATTAGAATGCATTTAATTATCAGTTTCTTAACAACAATTATTTATTAACCGCAAAATTTGCATTTTTCTAAAAAATATTGCACTTGTATATCTTTGAAAACAACAAAAACAATATTCGTAAAAATTAGGGGGGGGGCTACAAAGTTGTGAGTACACACGTAGAATTGTGATCTTAGGGGGTAATCTAAAAGCGCACAGCTGAGTACAGGAGTACAAACTTTATGGACTTTATACCCAGTCGAAGATCAACATTTTCAATTTATACTTCTTTTTTCAATTCGTGGATCATACCTTTAGAATGATAATCTATAAATATTTTTAATTCATTACATTTTTAATTACAATTTAACGTTTTAACTTTTAAATTGTAAAAAACACTGTATATATGTGGTTTTTGATTTTTGAGATTAAAAGGATTTATCGTTCTTTATTTAGAAAATTTGCTCGCTGTCAGGTTGAAGCCGTCATAAAACGAATTGTGCGGTAAATTAAACCGTAAGCCGCACAATCAATCAATATAATTAACCAATATAATTAATCAACGTATGATATGCTTGTTTTACACAGGGTTAACAACTATTCGAGTCTTTCTTGGTTTGATGGGTAAACTTTTCATTTCAATATCATTCAGTGCAATCTATATATGGTCGGTTGAACTTTATCCAACTTCCATAAGGTTTGTATTTATCATAACATAAAGGGTTCATTTCCTACAAGGGTCTATGCCTATTATAGTTCCTGTGAAAAGATTAGTTCTGTGAAAACCGGTTGATGTTAATGATTATCAGATTCCTGAATAAATGACGATGATGATGATAATGATTCCTGAAACAAAATATTATACAAAGCTAGTTTTAGTGCTATACAAAATGTTTAATATCGGACAAAATCTGATCTAATGAGGAATGTCAATAGCGACACTTATACTTAAGTTAACTGTTATTTGTCTAGCACTGCCTAGTATCCACGGTCATCAACTTGATTGCAAGCAGCCAGATTCTAGATATAATTTATTCGCATAATCAAAATAAATAATAACATATTGCAAAATGATACAATAAAAATAATAACTAAATAAAAAATAAAATAAATCTATATAGTAGCTTAAATTACATACAGTCTACATACTACAAACTACATACTTTAAGTTAATGTTTTAGTCTGCATGAAGAAGGCTACTATGAAATCTGTTTAAATTGATCAGTAATGTCGCACGTGTTCTATAAACAAAAACAATAGAGTGTAGTAAGAGTGACGTTTGCTAAGGCGATATACAGTCTGAATGGCGCGTACTATAACGCGTAAACAACCCGTTAGCTAGTATTTGACGTTTACGAGGTGAATTTCCAAGATTTGGATTAAACTTTGATATGTGTCTTTTATTGATTGTCCTCTCTAGATCTGTATCGATGGGATGTTTTCAAGTGACCAGCCGTGTTGGTGCGGCCTCTGCTCCATGGGTTGCTAAGTTTCTGTTAAACTACAAACCGTGGTTACCGTACGTTGTGATGGGAGTTATATCTATTTTAGCTGGGATAGCAATGCATTGGATGCCGGAGACCAGGAACAAACCAACGTTAGAAACAATTGGTGATATTATGTCAACCGACACATCATCGGAGCTTAGTGAGGAATTATCTATGATGGGTAATAAAGAAAAAGAAGCTCCGCTAATTGAAAACGAAGCATGAAGATATCGCCTATACAAAAATAAGTAACATAGATAAGAGGTTGTGTTGTATTGTATAAGAAACACTGATAATATATCAAAATCTGTAGCTTTGGAACTGCCCATGTAGTTGTATTCAACTGTATTGCATTGATATTAGAATTTAGTTTTTGATAACTAAATATTTTTATTAGTAAGTATTCATAATGAATCGTATTTTTACTTTCTCCTTCATTAGCAATGCGTATCATTTATTGCTGCATGATTGATGATGTAGTTATAAATGTTTTTTCGTACCATTAACTGAGCCCCAGGAAATTGTCCGCTTGATCAGCTCGGCTGTGTTATTATTTGATTGCATTATTTCAATATAAAACAACAGATTGTAACGCCAAGTCCAAGATTGATAATAAGAGACATCAATTAAGATTATATAGGTAGCCTATGTTGTTCCTTAAAGTTTATATATCACCTTTTTTAAACAATGGATTTGGATAAAACTTTTTTTCTATTCGTACATGTTGTTGTTGAGTTTTTATACAGCACGACTCTTTCCCTGTCAAAATCGAACTTGAACAAAGCATTTCGGAGATTCTTGTGTCCCACGTTTTGAAACCAAAAGAGGAACGATTTTTGTTTCCACGAGAGAGTTTGACCGTGAATATTGGGCAACATTCTACATTTTAATTGCTACACGCAAAAAAGTGTCGGAATTGTTTTATGTTTTTTCAGTTAAAATCTTAAAATTTAATTGTTCATCCCGATTCTGCTAGCTTCGTTTTTATATAGTATAACATTTCTAAAACGAGCTATATGCCTTCTAGGTTATACCTTTTCTTCTTAAAACGTTTCAGCAAATACTTATCACACCATCATGATTATTGTGTCGCTACACAACGCTGCTATAATGACTTGAATATTACTACTCTCCTATGGAACATTCAAGGCAACTATGGCTGTAGAAGAAATAATCCACACGTGAACGCTTTTAACGATGCTGATGTAATACTGCTCACAGAAGCATACCTCCTCACTAATCCTTCTACTAAAATAAATTTCTACTGCCCATTCTTTAGCAGTGCAAACCCTCCTTCTGGAAAATGCACTTTTCCCACTGAAAGAATTAATTATATGCAAAAGTAGCCTGATCGCAGACTCACTGTCAAAATGTGAATTTGGTAAACAGTAGAGTCTGCTAACTCGAGAACAAAAGCTTGTGCCTTTGCTGAATGAGCACAGCGCGTGGAAAGGTGTAAAAACTATTGTCCTACAAGGGCTGTGATTCGACGCCAAGATTTTCTGGCGACGAATCAGCTAAGAGTATTTCAAAGAGAGGCTTGGTGGGCTGGACTGCAATAACTCCCTTCCTTGTTATTTTTCATAAAACTTAATGAAGTTCATGCCTTTTGAAATCGTTTGGAGCATTTTCGATAAACTTCAATCCCAAGAATTGAGAATTAATATCATTTTCAAGACGTGTTGGAACCATTAACTGTCGTAATTGCATCAATTATTTTTAGTTATACCTCCGATTAATCTCATAAATGTATGAAATGTTTTGGACAGCGTTTTTATTCAAAAGCTATTACAAGCAACAAGTGGAGAGGCGCAACACGGAAACAACATGGCAAGGAAAATTAATTCAACAAACACCTTAGTTCAGCGGCAGTATTTAATGGCTATAGAAAGTAAGCTATTGTTAAGCCACTGTTTTTTGTCGTCTTTTGATTTTCATTATGATTACTCTTCGTCGGTTCGACAAAATACGTCCAGAAGCGGCTAATTCAAATTCGTAATGGCTCGAGTTTAATTGCGATGAAGCATGAATTTATGCAGAAGACCATTTGATCATTGCTGATGTTAAAGTCGAATTTCAGAATTATTGAAAACTAGGTATCTTCCCTAAAATTAATTGTGAAATACTAACTGTCAATGAGTTTCAAGTAAATTAATAATAATACGGTTGAAGTCGTTGGTCTTTTTCTGGGCTTGACTTTCGTGGCCAAGCATTCTTAGTGAAAGTGAGGCAGTCCTTTTCCACGCCGTGTGCTGATTCAGAAAAGGCAAGCCTTTGTCCTCCAGTTAGAAGACTCTACTGTTTACCAAGTTTACATTTTGACAGTGAGTCTGCGAGCAGATTTTATTGGTTTACAAACACGATATTGCAACATATTTTGTTTCTATTTTATACCTAGTACCGACGTTGATATCCTTTTGACGATGGTTAGTGCTCTATCGAAGACATCAAATTGCTTACCGACTCATATATTTGGAGATTTTAACTGCCGAATCGATGGGGTACTCGTGGGTAAGTCACTCACATCAAACCTTCACGATTTTGGGTTTAACCTCCTCAACAAATCCAGTGATTACACATACATTGGTCCAAATGGCAGCAGCACAATTGATTTAGTACTTTCTATTCTCCACAGTGAATATAGCACATTCGGTAGAAGCAGAAATTACAAGAAAAAATCAACCAGTAACCACCACCTGACGTTTCTCTAACTCTGAAATTGAAAATGATTCAATGCCATTAAAATTGTGACGTATTGTCGACATAACAAAAACTATACCGTCACCTTTCACTTGCTAAAGCCGAGAAAGAAATTGAAATTGAGAAATTGATGCCACTCTTCAACATTTAGTATCAGCTCTTGTCTCCTGCTCCTTGCGCTATGAAAATAAAGTAAGAAAACACAAACCATGGTTGATAAAGAATGTATCATTAGGAAATCCTCATTTCTTTCTCTGTTTGATCTAATAATATAATAAGCAGCACCCTGAGAATCAGATAGCTCAAACCCAATACACAGCATTGAGAAGACAATACACAAACCTAATCAAATTAATACGAAAAACGATAATGAGCATATTTTGCTGAAGCAGCTTGGCTTGACATCATAAAGAAAAAGCCCTGGGCCTTAAAAAGAAGAACAATTCTCGGCTAGTTGCACCAATACACCAACGGGATCTGGAAAATCACGAGCCATCATTATCCGGCTATGCTGAACCGGACCTATCAAGTGATGCTTGGTTAAATCATAGTTTATCGATTACACTGGTTAGGAACGCTGTCGCGAGGAACAACAGCGCCATTGTTTGATTTCAAAATGTGGCCATGTGACGTTCCCGTTGCATCAAGTTTTGAAGCCTTGAAGCATCAATTTGAAGCAGCAACAATTACAATGTTATTTCCACGTAATTGTCTGTCTCAGAGTCTCTTGAATTAACTGAGAATATTATGGGAAATGAGGAGTTATGTTTCGATGGTAATTTTGTTTGTAATGAAGACGTTGATGAAATGATTGGTATTATGGAATTTCCTTGCGATGTTTTCTCTAAAGTGTGCAAATCAAAAGCTGGATTGAGTATCCACAAGGGAAAAATGCATATTGACAATAATGTTAACTGTAATTATAACTGATTAATGATAACTGGTTTTCAGAAGAAGACGCTAGCAATATTTGCAAGATTGTCAACGACAAGATGGCTGCAGAAGACATTTTCCCCATTATCTGTGTTGGACACGCTTCCTCGTGCCCTATTTCTTCAGAAATTCATGTCCAATTGAAGAGTCTTGTGTCCATGTTTCGTAAACGAAGGACTGTGGAAAGCTTTTACTCAAATTTTCAAAATCAGTCACTTCGAAGGGGTAATTGTTTTACCTAGAGGATAATATCGCCGGCGTGAACTTATTTTTATTGAGACTTGCACCAGAGTTGGTGGCTTTTGTCAAACGGCAGGACGATCCAGCTATTACGGAGTTATCAAATTCAACTGATTCCAAAATCAAAGAATCGGAGAAAAGGCCTATACCTTTTGTTACTGGAGCTGTTCTTTCAAAATTATTTAAAAGAGCAATATTTGGAACAGTTCGTGGTAGACTTTGGCAGAACGATATAGAGGACCTTTTCTCAAAGACCCTTAGAGTATCCACAGAAGAGAATGGTTACCTTGCTTCTCTCTCGAGAGATGGTATGTGAAATCCTCACCCAAAAGTTTTACAAATTGTTCAAATTGTCGAAGAAATATTCAAGAAGGTTTAGGGACTCGAATAAATTATTCCAACAGAACAGATGTTAATGATGATGTTTTGAACAGATGTTAACAGATGAAAGTCTGGGAGATTTCACGATAACCTCACTATGGAGCTCTTTGCTTCTGGCTAATGAAGGTGAAATACCTTAAAAATGTGGTTAGCTTTGTCTACTTAATATTTTGAAAATGTATTTAACCGTGTGTAGTTTTCCACATACCAAAGATGTCTGTAAAAATATCACCTACAACGCTACACAACGCTGCTATAATGACTTGAATATTACTACTCTCCTATGGAACATTCAAGGCAACTATGGCTGTAGAAGAAATAATCCACACGTGAACGCTTTTAACGATGCTGATGTAATACTGCTCACAGAAGCATACCTCCTCACTAATCCTTCTACTAAAATAAATTTCTACTGCCCATTCTTTAGCAGTGCAAACCCTCCTTCTGGAAAATGCACTTTTCCCACTGAAAGAATTAATTATATGCAAGAGTAGCCTGATCGCAGACTCACTGTCAAAATGTGAATTTGGTAAACAGTAGAGTCTGCTAACTCGAGAACAAAAGCTTGTGCCTTTGCTGAATGAGCACAGCGCGTGGAAAGGTGTAAAAACTATTGTCCTACAAGGGCTGTGATTCGACGCCAAGATTTTCTGGCGACGAATCAGCTAAGAGTATTTCAAAGAGAGGCTTGGTGGGCTGGACTGCAATAACTCCCTTCCTTGTTATTTTTCATAAAACTTAATGAAGTTCATGCCTTTTGAAATCGTTTGGAGCATTTTCGATAAACTTCAATCCCAAGAATTGAGAATTAATATCATTTTCAAGACGTGTTGGAACCATTAACTGTCGTAATTGCATCAATTATTTTTAGTTATACCTCCGATTAATCTCATAAATGTATGAAATGTTTTGGACAGCGTTTTTATTCAAAAGCTATTACAAGCAACAAGTGGAGAGGCGCAACACGGAAACAACATGGCAAGGAAAATTAATTCAACAAACACCTTAGTTCAGCGGCAGTATTTAATGGCTATAGAAAGTAAGCTATTGTTAAGCCACTGTTTTTTGTCGTCTTTTGATTTTCATTACGATTACTCTTCGTCGGTTCGACAAAATACGTCCAGAAGCGGCTAATTCAAATTCGTAATGGCTCGAGTTTAATTGCGATAAAGCATGAATTAATGCAGAAGACCATTTGATCATTGCTGATGTTAAAGTCGAATTTCAGAATTATTGAAAACTAGGTATCTTCCCTAAAATTAATTGTGAAATACTAACTGTCAATGAGTTTCAAGTAAATTAATAATAATACGGTTGAAGTCGTTGGTCTTTTTCTGGGCTTGACTTTCATGGCCAAGCATTCTTAGTGAAAGCGAGGCAGTCCTTTTCCACGCCGTGTGCTGATTCAGAAAAGGCAAGCCTTTGTCCTCCAGTTAGAAGACTCTACTGTTTACCAAGTTTACATTTTGACAGTGAGTCTGCGAGCAGATTTTATTGGTTTACAAACACGATATTGCAACATATTTTGTTTCTATTTTATACCTAGTACCGACGTTGATATCCTTTTGACGATGGTTAGTGCTCTATCGAAGACATCAAATTGCTTACCGACTCATATATTTGGAGATTTTAACTGCCGAATCGATGGGGTACTCGTGGGTAAGTCACTCACATCAAACCTTCACGATTTTGGGTTTAACCTCCTCAACAAATCCAGTGATTACACATACATTGGTCCAAATGGCAGCAGCACAATTGATTTAGTACTTTCTATTCTCCACAGTGAATATAGCACATTCGGTAGAAGCAGAAATTACAAGAAAAAATCAACCAGTAACCACCACCTGACGTTTCCCTAACTCTGAAATTGAAAATGATTCAATGCCATTAAAATTGTGACGTATTGTCGACATAACAAAAACTATACCGTCACCTTTCATTTGCTAAAGCCGAGAAAGAAATTGAAATTGAGAAATTGATGCCACTCTTCAACATTTAGTATCAGCTCTTGTCTCCTGCTCCTTGCGCTATGAAAATAAAGTAAGAAAACACATACCATGGTTGATAAAGAATGTATCATTAGGAAATCCTCATTTCTTTCTCTGTTTGATCTAATAATATAATAAGCAGCACACTGAGAATCAGATAGCTCAAACCCAATACACAGCATTGAGAAGACAATACACAAACCTAATCAAATTAATACGAAAAACGATAATGAGCATATTTTGCTGAAGCAGCTTGGCTTGACATCATAAAGAAAAAGCCCTGGGCCTTAAAAAGAAGAACAATTCTCGGCTAGTTGCACCAATACACAACGGGATCTGGAAAATCACGAGCCATCATTATCCGGCTATGCTGAACCGGACCTATCAAGTGATGCTTGGTTAAATCATAGTTTATCGATTACACTGGTTAGGAACGCTGTCGCGAGGAACAACAGCGCCATTGTTTGATTTCAAAATGTGGCCATGTGACGTTCCCGTTGCATCAAGTTTTGAAGCCTTGAAGCATCAATTTGAAGCAGCAACAATTACAATGTTATTTCCACGGAATTGTCTGTCTCAGAGTCTCTTGAATTAACTGAGAATATTATGGAAAATGAGGAGTTATGTTTCGATGGTAATTTTGTTTGTAATGAAGACGTTGATGAAATGATTGGTATTATGGAATTTCCTTGCGATGTTTTCTCTAAAGTGTGCAAATCAAAAGCTGGATTGAGTATCCACAAGGGAAAAATGCATATTGACAATAATGTTAACTGTAATTATAACTGATTAATGATAACTGGTTTTCAGAAGAAGACGCTAGCAATATTTGCAAGATTGTCAACGACAAGCTGGCTGCAGAAGACATTTTCCCCATTATCTGTGTTGGACACGCTTCCTCGTGCCCTATTTCTTCAGAAATTCATGTGCAATTGAAGAGTCTTGTGTCCATGTTTCGTAAACGAAGGACTGTGGAAAGCTTTTACTCAAATTTTCAAAATCAGTCACTTCGAAGGGGTAATTGTTTTACCTAGAGGATAATATCGCCGGCGTGAACTTATTTTTATTGAGACTTGCACCAGAGTTGGTGGCTTTTGTCAAACGGCAGGACGATCCAGCTATTACGGAGTTATCAAATTCAACTGATTCCAAAATCAAAGAATCGGAGAAAAGGCCTATACCTTTTGTTACTGGAGCTGTTCTTTCAAAATTATTTAAAAGAGCAATATTTGGAACAGTTCGTGGTAGACTTTGGCAGAACGATATAGAGGACCTTTTCTCAAAGACCCTTAGAGTATCCACAGAAGAGAATGGTTACCTTGCTTCTCTCGAGAGAGATGGTATGTGAAATCCTCACCCAAAAGTTTTACAAATTGTTCAAATTGTCGAAGAAATATTCAAGAAGGTTTAGGGACTCGAATAAATTATTCCAACAGAACAGATGTTAATGATGATGTTTTGAACAGATGTTAACAGATGAAAGTCTGGGAGATTTCACGATAACCTCACTATGGAGCTCTTTGCTTCTGGCTAATGAAGGTGAAATACCTAAAAAATGTGGTTAGCTTTGTCTACTTAATATTTTGAAAATGTATTTAACCGTGTGTAGTTTTCCACATACCAAAGATGTCTGTAAAAATATCACCTACAACAGCACATTGATAAAAGACAGAAGTCATTAAGAAAATATCTTTCAAATGATGCAGGCCTATGAAATTATGCTTCATCTCAATCAGTATTAAAAATATAACTTGTAACATAATAATCTATCACTATTAATTATAAACTTTCTAGTACAGCATTTTTTATACCAACTTTATTCCACTCTCGGAACGAGTAATTATACTTAGTTTTCAATAGTATCAATATTATATCAGATAATAATGTCCAAATTTTACCACTGTCATTTTTAAACTGCCATATATATAAACTGCACTCAACAGAGTAATAACAAGAGTAATAACACCAAACAAACAACAAGACCAGTCTTACATTGGACTCACTGAGGGAACTTTCAAACAGCGCTACTCATATCACAAGATGAATTTCAGAAAACGCAATTACGAAAATAGCATGCAACTTTCTAAGCATATATTTGGCAATTGAAAGACTGCAAGACAGAACACCAAATCAAATGGTCCAAGCTTTCAAACAATGCTGCGTCTACCAACATAACGAAAAAAATTCAATTTCTGCACCGCAGAAAAATGTTTAATGATCTCTGTTTATTCAGGTTCTAATTTTTCTTGCGAGTAAAGGATGAGTCAACTACAGTGTTGATAAAAAAACGAATACCAATGTTTCCAAAGTCTTGATACGGAATACGGAATTATTGTTATTTTTTAAGTGGAAACAATATTGAATGATTCATTCTAAGAAATTCATAAAACAATCTCCTCGAAAGAAACATTACTTAACAAACGATCAGAACTAATATCGAAATGCCGGCATGAGAACAAATTTGTTTTATCTAATTACAAGGTGACAAAAAAATAATCAAAAACAGCATATAAAGGGAAATCAATTAACAATGACACTCTGTATACAACAAATACTAGAACTTTCTTAAAATGTAAACAATAGCTGCATTGCACATTGTAAGTTCAAATAGGAAACATCCATGTATATTTTTCACTCTGTCTGAAGATCGCATAAAGCGTGAAACTCTGAGTAACAGAAAAAAATGTGTAGTCATTGACTATATTTATTTATAAACTGCACTCATATATATAATTGACAGCTTGTCTGATATATCTCAACACATTTGAGAATGATGATTATATATGCTAGCTCATACCGGTTCTTGTTTTCTTTTGCTTTCTTTTTGGCAATGGGGCATCCGCTGCACTTGCCCATTCAGATGTATGCTTCCCCTTGTGTTCTCGTGTGGTGCTATGGTGCGCTGATGATAGCCAGCTCCAACGTAAATAGGACCTGCTAGAATAATGGCAATAGCTGAAATGATGTGTCTCCAGTTGAATCTGTTATATGGTAGCTCACTAATGCTTTTAAATTGGTACATAAACCCTTTTAACATAAGTACCAGGGCATGGGCTTCAAACTCATGGGCATCAGAGAATGAGATTACAGAATTTCCTGCCCGAACACTGCAAAATATCCCTTATGAAGACGTTCCTCCTCCCACATTTTACTTCGTCAATTCCTTATTATCATCAATTACAAAAGAGCTTCAAAATCGTCTTGATAAATCGCTATGCAGAGCAGTGAGGTTAAAACTACACCTGAACAGGGATTATCCTAGCAAAGAATGTCTCACAAAGCTTGGAATAACATCTAACTCGCTACGTCACGCAAGCTTGGCATCACTAGTGATTCTGACTTGGAAAACTCAATGCAGCTTTCTCCAGAGTACATTACACAACTGTTCAGCTCTGTAAATGGTCGCACACGTGCAGCTACAAGGAAAGACATTAACATACAAAGATTCAATTTGAAATGGGGCCAGTTATCTATGAGGAAAGCTGGAGCAAAAGTAGATAACAGCATTTCCAAGTCATCCTCTGATGTCCTCAGTACAAATACAAGCAAGGCACTGAGAAGAAATTTGAACAATGTCAATCTAGTTTCAATATACGAACAAGTTATTATTTAACAATTTATATCAATGGAATGATGCCACTGTATATAGGCTAGGGGGAGCTTACCATCCAAGAGGGGGGAGAGGGAAGAGAGAAAAAGAGAAAAAGAGGAAGGGAGAAGAAAAAGGGAGCGCGCAAGGAGGAAGAAAGAGAGGAGAAGAAGAGAAATAAGGATCTTTTGTAGTTCTACAACGTTTTTATCCGGCAATTTGGAGAATAATCTTAATAATAAGCTCTTTTTGTATGAAATTATAGGGTAATGATCAGAAAAGTTTTATCATTTTGTTAGTATTTTGATGCATCACTATAGTAATTCATCACTATAGTAATTCATAACCAAATAAAATATTATAGAATCTGTAGAACATTACAACCATCATACAGGAGTAATAAATATAACATGCCTACAAATTATGCTGGTACCATTAGTAATCATAGTAATCTATGTAATACATATACAAAATACAGCTACGCTGACAATTTAAATAACATACTGTATTGGATTTGTGAGAGAACAACTATTTCTGAACAATAAATATTATATAATTATTAGATACTGTAGTTAGTAAAGGTAAACTAAAGGTCTTTGGTAAATTCAGTCAGGCTATTAGCAACAAACCAAAACACACTCTTGTGTTCTAAGTTGGTACACAGCATGTTGAGGTTGACCATGTTAAATTATGCGTCTATAACAGGTATCAGCATATGGTACATAGCAGGTGTTCGATCGAATGCCAAACTCAGAGAAGAAATTATTTGTCCACCAATTGTCCATGATTCCATTTGAGCACGTGGCCTTGATACCCTTTCCTATGAATGAACAGATATATTTCATTACCATTTGCTAGCATCATGTAATAAATAATAGTATTAAAATAATTTAGGTAACCTAATTGTTCAAATTTGTTTATACTGTAATCACTATGGGTCTAGAATGGTTATTCAATATCTAAAGTAGTAGCCAAAACGTATCTTATAAATGGACCAATAGAATAATACTGCAAATATACTCTTCAAACGTCTGTACTATAGGCTACAATTGAACCATAATTTTTACAGTACATTAATGTATTGCTACTCAGGGGTATTTTTGCAATATTATATGAACTTGCAGAGGCCTACAGTATGAATTTGAAGGGCATAATTGACAACAGATTTAAAATGTATGCAGCATTTAGATAAATCGTGCTAGTAATCACAATCCCTGTTAAAGTTGTATAATTACTTATATCATGACATATCTGTAGCCTATACCATGTGATTGTGCATGTTTAAAGATGAATTACTTTGTATAAGTAGGTTTAAAAATACATGTATCTAGCCTAATCATTAAATGGATCGTAAGGTCTATTGACAAGGAAGTTTAAACTACATTATAAATCCCAATTAGATTTCAATGATTGATGACATTCAAAACACAGTCATAAGCTTGATTCCTGTTTAGTCTATTCATCAGTAGCCTATATCATTTTGTTTATAAGTAAAGCAAAAGTAAAAGTTTTTTATTTATAAAACAAGACAAACTGTCAACTTTGTCAAATACCAAGCTAAATGGTATAAATTGAGTGGAATTTTATCATATCTTATTTATAAGCGTGCAATATATAATATTAGGGAGTTTCAGATCTCGTTGAACGACGACGGTAGGATCACGTCATTTACAACTTCCTGTTCTGATCGTCGTACTCACGCAGTTTACATTTATTATTTTTGCCAACGACGATAGTTCTATTTCTTTGCAAAACATGAAAACAATCATTTTGATAATGTCAATGTGGTGAATACGCATTTCGTATAGGTTATGGATTTTGAAGATAAAACAACGCTACATATTGCAAAGGTCTAAAGCAATCGTTAATGCAACATAATTGGAAGAAGATTTCTTTTAAATCATATTTAAATGAAATAATCAACTAATATTGTAAATAAAGACTAAAGGAACAAAATCATTTCGGCCAAATCTTACTCAAATAACATACAACAAACAGCGGTAGAAATATAATTTAATTCTGTATTTTAAACTTCAAGCTTCAACAAGAACAAAATCTATAATTCGATGTCAAAATAATCAAACCTTAGCTTACTTTAAACCTTATGGTGTTTTTTTCAACATGTTTATGTAGCCAAAGGTATTTGACCACGCAAAAGACCATAAATTTCATTCCAAGTATATATTTTTCAAGTGTATTTATCAATAACAAGTCGTTCATGCAATCTGAAACTCTCTATTTACTTCGGGTTCACTTCCAGTGAAACATTTTTTCTCGGAAGCGTTGCCTCAGCATCAATAAAATCGCGAAAGGAAAGTGTATCAAACAATTTCGCTTGCTTCACTAGTTCACTTCACTGTTCAGGAAATTGAGCTCAGCTCAGCAAGTTGAAAAACAACTCACTTGTAGACTTCTTCATCCGAATAAATGAAAAAAATGTAGCACAAGCAGCTCATTGTCTGTATGGTATTTCATTTGTTTTTTACTAGCTCCAAAACTGGAATATATCCACTATGTTTCCACTAAGGCAATACATGTAAACTTCTTTAAAAATCGCCATATTGAAATTGTTCAACATTCAATTAGAGACTGGATTCTAGCCGCTGTTGCTAGGCAATTGGGTCCGTCTCAAAAGTTTGGTCCATCTCAATCGGTGTTTCAGAACCTCGCGCAACTACATGAATAAGAGATCGGACGGACCAAACTTGAGTTGGACGTAAAGATCTGGACGCACTAAACTCTACCACACGAGCTAGGCTGAGCTAGTCCTCCTGCTAACATGCACATCTGTAACTACCCATTCCCATGGATCCAATTTCATTTCAAAGCAGCAAATACATCAGCAGACTTTTACTGGTTTCTATGTAGGTATTCTCTCTAATAATCCTCTTGGGGGGACATCCCTGTTCAGGATTTCCCGTTGTTCTGAAGGCTTGATTGGTAAATTCCTTGTTGGTATACTACCTGTTAATAGCATGTTACGTTTGCTGTATGTATCAATGTCCTCACGGTCAAAATGTAATTCACATAAATGAAAGGTATTGACATCAGATTGTCGCTGTAAGATACATCAAACCCACATATTCGAGCTACAACATCGACATATTAGTGATTTGTTTTACATAATATCGTGCAACAACATGTTCAGTCTAAGGTCTCTAAGCGCCCATCGCCGTATTTTATAAGATATCTTCTTACAAAATCGATGCAACTTGGACGTCACGTTATCCCAAGCCGGCCAGACAATAACATTTGCGATGGCGAACAATAGCGTTCCTAACCAGTCTAATCGATAAACGATAGTTAAATGCCCCATACACTGAAGATGACGTTTTGGAGGTCATATTTGTAACAGCTAAATACAAAGCACCAGGTGTAGATAGAATCACCAACGAACACCTTACGATATCAGTAGAACAGCTTTTGCGAATTTAGACCAAGTTGTATAATAAAGTCTCAAACTGGAGAGAGTACCATATAGATGGAAAAGGAGTATAATAAAGATACCATACAACGGTGAAGGAAGCATAGAGCATGGGGGAGAGCATGCTGCCCTTTCAAAGTTTTCACATCTCTAATCAGCAGAATAATAAATCAAAACATTTTGGCTTTCAAGAAGGAAAGAATACACTAATACTTCTCCAAACGTTAATCGAAGACGACCAAAATCGCTTTCAAGAAAAACAAGGTGCAATGTCATCCGTATTTGTTGATTTTAAAAGGGCATTCGATAGCGAAAATAAACAAAACAAAACATAACAAAGAACTCCGAAGTCAATTAGAATAAAAGGCTCAATTCTTCAAATTATTCAACACCTTCTACTGTATAATCATACAACCTGATTGATGATGGAATAAAGTTATCAAAAGAAATTAAACAGCACCATGTATGGTGTAGCCCAAGGAGATCGTCTTCCTCCTACTCTTTTTATTCTATACGTTGCTGACCAAAACATGTTTGAAAAACAATTATATTGAATTCTCCGCGAAATATTTTGAAATGAAATTCGTAGGATATTAATTAAATTTGTATTTAATGAAAAATCAATGACCCATTCAATAGAAAACTGGTTTTATAATTACTTAACTGATTTTATTTTATAAATAATTGATGTTCCAGACAAGAGTCATGTTACATGATTACTAAAATGATTACTTCACTCTTGTTCGTGGACGTCGAAATTTAGACCCACCCGTTATTTACCAACAAACGAGAAATCCATATCATTAACTCGGAGGCCTTTTAACGATATAGAATTTTCGTATGTTGTTAGTTAACTCGTGGATCTAGATTCCGACAACCCACTCACAAGAGTGATGTAATCCCTTATTAGCCTAGGACATCAATTCCAAATTGTCAGCAATAAACCTCAATATATAGAGTTCTTTCTTAATTTCTTATTTCTCTGGTGGAACTCTCTGTCTGAATGGCCTCCATTTAGTCCAAAGAGGTCTTGCCGACGTGGACCTTTCCTCATATTGCAAAGTATTTTAAACGTATTTTATTGATATCATACATTTTGTAGCTTATGTAATTTACCAATCTATATTTAGTTTATACCTATAATAGGCCACATTTTAGTGAAAGTTTCACTTTCCTTTGTTTTTGCCTGTAATTTTTGACGAATTAAATGAATGAATTGTTGTGCCTGCCAATAGTAAAAAACGCAGGATAATCCTATTGAAACATACCACCCAAGGACAATCTAAGCTTTTTAATTCTGAAGCGGCTCGCAAGGAACTTTTTCACTTTTTCATTTCATTGTCTTATTTTTCTAGTTATTTAAATAGCATTTGCTAGTAAACTTGTTTGTGCAGGACATTAGGCTTTCAGTATAGTGAGCTCATCTCGGAGTGAGTGTAGTGGTACATTAGGCTTTCAGTATAGTGAGCTCATCTCGGAGTGAGTGTAGTGGTACGTTAGGCTTTCAGTATAGTGAGCTCATCTCGGAGTGAGCGTAGTGGTACATTAGGCTTTCAGTATAGTGAGCTCATCTCGGAGTGAGTGTAGTGGTACATTAGGCTTTCAGTATAGTGAGCTCATCTCGGAGTGAGTGTAGTGGTACATTAGGCTTTCAGTATAGTGAGCTCATCTCGGAGAGTGTAGTGGTACGTTAGGCTTTCAGTATAGTGAGCTCATCTCGGAGTGAGTGTAGTGGTACATTAGGCTTTCAGTATAGTGAGCTCATCTCGGAGTGATTGTAGTGGTACATTAGGCTTTCAGTATAGTGAACTCATCTCGGAGTGAGTGTAGTGGTACATTAGGCTTTCAGTATAGTGAGCTCATCTCGGAGTGAGTGTAGTGGTACATTAGGCTTTCAGTATAGTGAGCTCATCTCGGAGTGAGTGTAGTGGTACATTAGGCTTTTAGTATAGTGAGCTCATCTCGGAGTGAGTGTAGTGGTACATTAGGCTTTCAGTATAGTGAGCTCATCTCGGAGTGAGTGTAGTGGTACATTAGGCTTTCAGTATAGTGAGCTCATCTCGGAGTGAGTGTAGTGGTACATTAGGCTTTCAGTATAGTGAGCTCATCTCGGAGTGAGTGTAGTGGTACATTAGGCTTTCAGTATAGTGAGCTCATCTCGGAGTGAGTGTAGTGGTACATTAGGCTTTCAGTATAGTGAGCTCATCTCGGAGTGACTGTAGTGGTACATTAGGCTTTCAGTATAGTGAGCTCATCTCGGAGTGAGTGTAGTGGGCGTCAACAGATTGATACATGATGACACATATGCTATATGGGCAGAATTTAAATAATACTATTACGTTACGTTATGTATTTAAGCGTTATTTCATCATCATCATCATCATCATCATCGATCAATCAACACATGTCAATGAACACATCCACTTTTTTTTGCTGATAGGCCATTAAATTGTCGAATGTTTGCCGATGATATAGTTTTATTTTCTAGAGAGGGTCTCCAAAATTGCATGGAGAAATAATATCTTTACGCCCAACAATGGAAGCTCAAAATTAATTACTGAAAATCAAAATGCATGATCTTCTCAAAAAAGTCTGTTGATGTGATGAACAATGGCCTTTATGTTAATAATAATAGTTTATAGATTTACATTGTGTTTTAGAAAGTCTTCCTGTACCTGTAAAAATACGACAATACATAAAACGAGTCAGCTCTACGTAAACATGCTTTAATTATTCAACAATTTCTTATTGCAAGCAAATTAGCACCCTCACATAGAATGAATAGTTTGTTTAGTCCCAGCTTCAACACTTCTAATTCACAACTTTGGCAGGATGAAATTACAAGATATTTTTCGGGGCTTGGATTTTATGTTGACTTAACACACACTGGCAAAAAATCAGAGAACAGCATAGCCATTTACAAAGACAGTACAAAGAAGGTGAAATACCTGAAATTTATGATCTACTCAGCTGATAAGATTGTTGTTAGCACTTTTCTTGGTTTAAGATCTTTCGAAAGTAAACATTTTGTGGCCATGGAGGAGAATTTATATCTATCTAGTTCTCTACAAACTTCAACTGAAAGCGTTGTCGCCATTTTGGATTCAAGCCATGCGGACTCAGCTCCAGCTTCTCTAGGGGACATCACCCCTGTTACCAAGACAACTTCAAACAATATTCTACCTCTTTTACATCTTGACGAAGGTGAGCTTTCTGATGTGTCAATGATCACAAGATACAACGAAAGTTCAACGGAAGATGATGTAAATATAAATGTAAATAAACAATTTCTTGCACTTGAACAACTGTATCACTCCCAACAACATCAAATCAATATCTTGATTAAGAATGTCATTGACCTGTCACAACAGAACACTGATTTAAAGAATAAAATTGAGCACCTTAAAAACAATGTAGAAGTACAAGAACAGGAAAATAGAAACTTAAACTACCCAGCTACTATTACAGATTCAAGCCACTCTTAATAAGACATACGCGGAAGCAGTATCTTCAGTTTCTATTGCAACTCTAGCCAAACAAATTCAATTTGAGCAAAATGCTCAAGAACAACGCAGATGCAACATTATTGTAACTGGTTTAGAGAAAAGTGATACGCAAACTGACATAGAACTAGTAGAAGAGATGTCAAATGACCTCGGAGTAGATCTAACACCATCACAATCTACTGTCTCTACTGTAAGAAGAATCGGCAGAATCAAGCCAGGTAAACCTCAACGCATTGTTGTAAAATTGAGTTTTGAAAAGAAAAAGCAGCTCATGCAAGTATCTAAGAATCTGCGAACTCTCCCAAAATATAACGGGGTGTTCATTTCCCCGGATCTTACTCCTACAGAACAAAAACTTTCCAATGACCTAAGATGTGATTTGAGAAAAAAGAGACAAGAGCTCCCAAATCTTATTTTCAAAATTAGTTCTGGTAAAGTTGTCGAAATCCAATTACTGCGGTTTTTGATCAGGATTGACTACACAACCCCGAACAAATTACTTTTACAACTTGTCTATGGAATGTAGAAGGAATGAATGGACTTCCTAGAACTTGCCCTGAAACTGACCCTTTTCTTGATTCTGATCAAATTATTTTAAATAAAACCTTCCTCAAAGATATTCCAACCAATTTTCCAGATTATTATGCTTTTAATATAGATGCGGTTCTTTAATTTTGAGCAAAGGTTCAATGAATCCCAAACAGCATATCAAACAATAATGCTGCCTTGGAACTACAACCACCTACAGTAACATTCTTTCGTTTTATTTTACATGTAAATTCAAATTTACCCAATTATTTTATGAAATATCAAGTGCTCTAACACATGTAAATTCAAATTTACCCAATTATTTTCGGGGATTTTAACTGCCGCATTGATTCTGGAACACGTGGAAAATCATTAATCAATCATCTGTCAGTTATTGGTTTCTTTATATTAAACTGTAACAATGACTTCATTTATATTTCCTCTTCTGGAATTGTACCTCACAAAATGTAATTGATCACCATATTGAACATTCGCTATTGCGTGAACATCAAAGGGTTTTTTCTAAATGGACATTTCCAAAGTCAACTCTGAAGGATGTTCAACCCCGTCGTAGAAAATTAAATATAAAGAACTGTAAATATTAACGAACTCAGCATACATACCAATTTATCACTTGCTGAAGATGCAATAAATAATAGTGATTTAGAAAAATCATTTACTCTGATCGAAACAGCGCTATTAGATTGTTGTCCTCCTCATGTTAGCACGTATTATCATCATAAACCTTGGTTTGATTCTGAATGTAAATCACAGAAGAAATATGTACTATCTTTATTTGATAAAATTATGCATGGATCAAATCATATTAGATTGCGATACCATTATTCAGACGAGAGAAAGCGCTATCAAAAGTTATTAAAATTCAAAAAGTCAATGTATGAGGAGAAAATGATAATTAAAACTGTTGAACTTTCTAAGAAAAAGCCATAGTTATTATTTAAAAAGTCAAATGAAAAAACGCCATTATCAATTCCCCCTGGACACTCTCATTGGTCATTTTCAAAAACTATTAAATCCATCTGGTAAATCAGCTCTCCTCGATCATAAAACACTTGATTTGTCTTCTGATGACTGGTACAACATCGTATTTGAAGAAGATGAAGTTCTATCTGCAATTTTATCTACAGCCGATCATAAAGCCACTGGTATAAATTGTATTACAAATGAGCATTTAAAATTATCTGTTGAACAACTTTTCCCACTTTGGACTATGTTTTTTAACTTTTGCTTAAAACTTGGAGACATTCCACAGCGTTGGTGCTGCAGTATAATTAAGTTATTATTTAAAGGTAAAGGACTTCGAAATGATCCAAATTGTTATCGTGGGATATCCCTTCTCTATTGCCCATTGAAAGTTCTTACGTCTTTAATGAATGGCGGTTTTAAAGAAGACATGTTTCACTTAATTCCATTTGAACAGTTTGGATTTCAAGAATGCAAAAGTTTCAATCATTTCCGGCATACATCAGCAGTTTTCAAAACCCAAAGGAGAAAGGCATATGTACGCTTGTTTTGTAGATTTTACGGAAGCTTTTGATAATGTCAATCGTTCATTAATAGTTACTAAATTACAGAAAAGTTTCAGAATTGATGGTTTGTTTTTACGTTTGGTATCAGCTTTATTGGAAAACAACTTTATTTCTATTGACGATGGTCTAAACTTTGCAAACCCTATGGAACAGAACCATGGTGTGGTTCAAGGAGATTGTTTATCACCGACTTTGTTTATTTTATTTATTGCTGACCTTGCAGAACAATTAAGGAACTCTGGCACTGATCGAAAACGTTTATTTTATGCCGACAATTTGGTCTTATACTCTCCCAATAGCAGTTCTGTACAAAATGGACTTGATATTCTGTTTGATTGGTGTAATGAAAACCATTTATCAGTAATCTTGCAAAAACTAAAATTGTAAAATTCCGTAAAGGTGGTAGACTTAAAAAGACAGATGAATTTATGTATGGCACTAATAAAGTTGAATTAGTAAAGTCCTACACTTATCTTGAAGTATGTTTGCAGCAATCTTTAACTTTTTACCAACATATTACAAACAAGTTGAATAAATGCATGATCACTATTGGTGCTTTACAAAATCTGTCACAAGTATCACTACAAACATCTTTAATTATTTTTTATATGAAAGTTGCTCCAATAATCACTTATGCATTTGAAGTCATAGCTCCTTTTTTTAAGGCACATCAACTGGTGTTTCTAGACAGAGTCAAAGCAGCGTATCTGAAACGAAATTTACGTGTCCATACATCATCATCAAATACGTTAATGTTCATTTTCTGCAACACACCTTCTTTCGTCGATGATATTAAAGGCCGCTTTCAATTTCATACCGAATCTGTTGACACCTGTCTTAAATAAAGAGGTGAGAAGGTTGAACAACTATTATCAGTGACTACATAAATGCTCCAAAATCTTCAGGTTGGCAATCATGCAACCAAACAAATCGCAACTATCTCGCTAGACTCTTAGTGCATGGCTTTCGTCATGAAATTTGCACCAGGAAAG
This sequence comes from Haliclystus octoradiatus, assembly GCA_916610825.1. Taxonomy (NCBI): domain Eukaryota; kingdom Metazoa; phylum Cnidaria; class Staurozoa; order Stauromedusae; family Haliclystidae; genus Haliclystus; species Haliclystus octoradiatus. Next base: position 26,780,584 of record OU744451.1, read on the forward strand.
ACTATCATAAACCTCAAGTGAATTGCTTTTGCTAGGAGTGTAATGGTTGTGCGAGTAACCTCTACCATATCTTGGTTTGTGGTTTGTCCATCCATTCCATCTTACATCGGTTTCATCAAAAATAAGGAACAGTTATAAAAGATAAAAAAAAATAAAAAAATAAAAAAAATAACTCCTAACAGATTAATAATACCAATAATCTATATAATAAAAGAAGTAGTCCCATAACCATAATATCTTGAGTATTTTTTAATACCACATATATCTCACATTATCGTATCACATGGTTGAATACATTATATACTTTGCTTTTGGAAATATACTGTACTTAATACATTTAAATAACTATATATCAACTTGCTAAATTTTAAACATATGATTTTAAACTTCTAAAAAATGTACATAACACACAAAAAAAAAAATTCATTTATCTCGCATTGAGATGCAAATATATGACACATTTGCACGGACAGACTTCCGTAGCTTTGAGCTGAGGTCCTGTTTTCATTTCAGATATTTCTGATTCTGTCTTTCCATTTGATTGCATCGATAAATAATGTTTACAATATGCATGTGGACATACCATGAAATATGAAAATTAGATCGCAACTATATTAGTTCAAGAAAATTAGTCAGCGCCGTGGAAATATACACGAGGCAAGATGGCGTCATGCAGCTTTTCATCTTTCATAAACATTGAACACCAGAGAGAAGAAGACAGCTAACATGAAACGAGTATTGAAAAGTGAAATGACTTTTCAATAAAGAAGATGGCCGATCTGCATAGTCCCTTTAAATGTTATGACATGGCGCAGTGAATATTTTTCTAATGTGAAAAGTATTTACGTATTATTGAATTATTGATATATAATGGATGAACTTGAAGATTTATCGTACGAAGAAATTAAAAGAAAGTATATTGCAATTAAAGGTCACTTGATCGGGGCTATGAGAACATTAGAAAGCGTTATGAACTCACAAATATATTTAGAAGAGCCGTTTAAAGTCGCTTTAGAACGAACAAGATTAATTGATAATTTGTTGATATGCTTGGAATCGAAAATAGCCGATGATGAAACTAAAACTGTATTTGTATCGGGAGCTTTGTAGATCAATGATGAAATAATGAAAGAAATTATAGATTAGATGTCTAAGAAAACAGTTGAAAAATCAACATAATAGGGCAGGAAAACAATTGCACAATTTTCAGAATGGAGATTACTGTTTAATGATTACCGGAAACTAGCCAATGTAGAGAAGTTTACCCAGCAACAACAAGTCTCAAATCTTAGATCATTCTAGGATACTGAAACGAGAGAAAAATTACGATTATCAAAGAACATTCCAGGTGACATACTGTTAGCAGCTGAAGATATTTTAGATAACATTCAGAGCACAATATAATACAATATTGGACAAAGTTAGATTTCATAATACAAATCAGAAAGATGTCTCGAAAATCAAATTAAAGATAAATTAATTGTTGGTTTAAGTGACAAAAAGACACGAAAAAATCAATGGCCTTTCCAGAAATGAATGCAATTTAAAGAAAGTCATAGATACGTGCCATGCAGAAGAAACTGCAAAGAAAGACGATAATAAACTATCAAAGCAAGCAATACATAAAGTCAGACTCAATCAGGAGAATCATGAAGATGCAAGCGACGTAAGGCTTTGCTTCATAAAAGATTGTTACTTCTGCAACAAAGACCACAAAGTAAAGTCGTTTCCAGCTTGGAAACAAGAATGTAAATGCTGTAAAAAGATTGGGCATTTTGCATCAGCAAAGGCATGCAAGAGCTCTAGTGATGGACACAAAGACAAGGTGAAGACGGTTAGAAACATTGGATCGTCAAGATTGATACCACGTATCAAAGTAGCTGTAAAATCTGTTACTGATAAATTTCTTGGGAAATATGATTGTACAATTCCAGATTTAGGGTATGAAGAAAGTATTGAATATTTGGATGTTTTAAATGATATTGGAATTAAGAAACAGTCTATACACAAATCAAGAATGCAAAACATATTTGGTTCCACAGGAAACCAATTTACTGTATTGGGATCATTAAAATTGAAAATTGAATATAATAATAATAATAATATATAATATATAACAGGAGCAATTTAACAGGAGCCGAAATAGTGAAGATCAGATTATCAAGTATGATAATAAAATGGAAAAGTATAATGAAAAGGCGAAAACCCTTCACAAACTCAGAATATAGATTTACATTGTGTTTTAGAAAGCCTTCCTGTACCTTTTGTGCTAGTCTGATTAAATGTTATGACAGTTGATGAGCAAATTTCTTTTCTATAAATAATATTACTTATATATACCCCCATCGAAATGGTTGAAAATTGCAGATATGTAAGTTTTTCGTTTCCTTGCTCCTCAAAACAATGTTTGATATTAAGCAACGTTGCGCAAAAGCCGAAAACTGTTAGAGCGGAATCGGGGATCATCCCTCTACATATTGATGTAAAAATTAATATGATGAAATTCCTTGCTAGAATGATTAATTCCAAAAAAGTAGTTTACTGTACAAGGCATTTGGTGAACAAATCATCAACAGTTCATCAACTTCATGGCTGGGTAAAGTTACACATCATTTGTCTGAAATAGGAATCAATTTACAACTATTTCATCAATAAAACTGATCAACTCTATAAAATATCATTTAAATAACGCAGACAAAATCAACTTTGAGCAATCTAATCTAAATACTAACACTCCAGTGATCAACAATGCTGAAATATAGATTAATGTTTCACGACATTGTAATAGTTTGTGATTATAACATAATGATGACACAGGATTGCGGAGATATAATCAGATATAATTGTATGATAGATAACTAAGACATGCAGGTAGCCATGTTGTAATGAGGTCATTTTACATACAAAAGAGGCTAGCCTCGTTTCTTACAACTGAGGGACATGCTATGCTATGACATCCCCCTCTCTTTACATGACTATTTATTTCATTTAACAACATTTAAATGTCTAGTCTATTTGGAGCAGAGCGGTTTCTGGACGATGTACGTAGTGCTGATTTGGTGCTGCTTCGACTGTAGGGCATGGATGCTGTTGTTGTTTGTCTTCTTCTTCTTCTTCGTTTTGTTCTTCTTCTTCATCTGTTGGCATGTTTGCAGCACTTGTTTCTGATGAGTCATTGTTGCTCTCATATGTTGCTGCTTCATCAATGAGTCTGGCCAACTTGATATGGGTGGAACTGCGACGGAGCAATGTGTTGTCGGTCGTTTGTATATTAAATGATCTTGGTTCATTGGCAGGTGAAAAAATGGTCCCCTTTCTCCACATCTTATCGGGTTGGTTTTGATACCATATCTGGGTGTCAGTAGTGTAACTGACGTCTGGCAGTGGTCGGATCGGTGAAGAGTGTTGTAGTTGAGTCTCTGCACGTTTTTGCAGGTGTTCCTTGGTTCTTTGCTGCTTTTCTGTACAATATTCCTTGATAGGCAGGTTACTGCTAATACGGCGGTTGAAAAGTAATTCTGAAGGGCTCTTCAATGTTGATTCGATTGGTGTGTCACGTAGTAGTTGCAAACCATGTTGGACTGACTCCCAGTTGTTTTTGCCTTTTTGAGAAGTTGCTTGACGGTTTGAACAGTTCTTTCAGCGATGCCATTAGAGCGAGGATAACGAGGCGACGACGTTTTGTGGGTAAACTCCATTTCGGAAACAAAAGATTTGAACCACTTTGATGAATAGTGGCTTCCATTGTCAGAGTATAGTTTGAATGGTGTGCCATGTTCAGTGAAAATGCGTCGGAAGATGTTTGTCACGTGCGTGGATGTGGCATCATTAAATAGTCTTTCAACAAATGGATATTTACTGTAATGGTCGGTGATAATTATGTAAAGTTGTTGTATTCAAAAAGATCGGAATTGATTTCTTGCCAGGGGCCAGTTGGGATGGTGTGCTGCAGTAGTTCATGGTGGACTTGGTTGGTTGGATGTTGAGCACATTGGTTGCATTTCTGAATAGTCTCTCATATTTCTTTACTTATGCCGGGCCACAAGATTGAAGTTGCTGCTCTAAGGAGCATTTTAGTTTCACCTTGATAAGCGTCATGTAAGCGAGTGAGGTATTGGTAATGGAGCTTGCTAGGGACAAGGACCTGGCGACCTCTGAGGATAAGTCCATCGTCAATGACCAAGGAATCTCTGTCAGACCAAAATTTCCGCAATGTTTCTGGTACATGTCTCCTTTCACTTGGCCAGCCAACTACGAGAACAGATATCAATTGCTGAAGAATTGGATCACATTTGGTGGCTTTTTGAAGTTCTTGAATGCCGTTGTCAGAGAATACAACTGTATGAAAGGAAATGTGGTTGAAATGAGGTCCCAGATCAATGCGTTGCTTGGATTCAGGCTCTGTGTCTCTTGATAGAATGTCAGATAAGTACATTTGATTGCCTTTTTGGTATTGAATTATACACTTGTATCCTTGGATTCGCATTAGCATTCGTTGTAGACGTACAGGTGCTTTGTGTAGATTTTTCAAACAGATCATTTCAAGCGGCTTGTGGTCTGTTAAAATAGTGAATGAACGACCGTAGAGGTAAGTATGAAATCTTTCACAGCCATAAACCACTGCTAGCATTTCTCGTTCAATATTGGCGTACCGCTGTTCTCATTCAGTGAGGGATTTTGATGCAAAATGGATTGGGAAGAGAGATTTTGTGCTGCTGTCTGGCTGTAAGAGTACTGCGCCAATTGCTGAGGTAGAGGCATCAACTTCCAAGTAGAGGGGTTTGCTCGGGTCATAATGACGTAACTGTGTTGCAGAGGAGATTTGGGATTTGAGGTCCTGGAATGCTTTGGAATGTTCTGGATGCCATTGGAATGATGAATCTTTCTTGAGAAGATCACGCAGAGAGGTTGTTGCTTCACTGAATAGTGGACTAAAATTGCCAAGGTATGTACACAATCCAAGAAATCTTTGCAGTTCCTTGACATTTATTGGCTCATTCAGGTTTTGAATAGCAGAGAATTTTGAAGGATCGGCATGGACTCCTGCAGAAGAGCAAATGTTCCCAAAAAAGGTGACTTGCTCAACATTTATGAAACATTTGGCTTCATTGAATACCAATCCCTCTTTCCGTGCTCTTTCCATGAGAAGGTGAAGGTGATCGTCATGTTCTTCTGATGTGCGTCCGAATATAGTGATATCATCTGCTATGCTGACTATTCCAGGTATATCAGATATTATTCTGTCCATGGCTCGCTGGAAAATATCTTGAGAGAGGTTAATACCAAAAGGAAGTCGTTTGAAGCGATAGCGACCAAATGGTGAGTTGAAAGTTGTGAGTTTTGAAGATGCTTCATTAAGAGGTACTGACCAGTATCCTGATTTTGCGTCTAATTTTGAGAAGTATTTTGCCCCATTTAATGCATACATGACTTCATCAGGAGTGATATTTCGGTGGTGTTGCCGTAGGATGGCTTTGTTGATCTACTTTCACACACGATTGCATAGTGGCCATATTTTTGGCAAGAATTTCATTGTGCATTCTTTGCGGAACACTTATCACGTGTGTTATCATGAGCACTGCTTCCACAGAAGCGGCATCTATACTGTTGTGATGTTCGTTGTCGTGAATAGGCTTTTGGTTTTGTTTCATATTGTTTCACAAAGTCAATGGATGTTTTTGCATGCCCTTGGATATTTTCAAATGCCAACATGTGATTTAATGACGCTTCATAGGTGCGTGCTATTTCCAGTGCTTCATCAAACGAGAATGTAAGTGGTTTATTGAGCAACTTTGACTGGATTTTTGGATATTTGATACCTAAAATGAACTGCTCTAGTAGTCGAGACTGTAGTTCAGCTTCAGATGAAAATTGGCATTTCTTGGCCTGTGTTCGTAGTTTTAATGTGAATTCATCACATGATTCATCAGTACTTTGTCTGATTGCTGTTAGTTGAAATCTTGAAAGCCTTGCATTGACCTAAGGTTCAAAAAACTGTTCATATGCATTGAGCACTTGTTCTGCCCTACCCTTAGTTTCATCAGTCAGTGGCAGATTCTAATATACTTCAATTCCCCTTGGTCCAAGCCATAATTGAATATAATTGACAGTCTTTGGGTCTTTGATAGTAGACAATGGTCCTGAGAGGACCAGTTCAACATATGAACGGAATCTTTTTAAATTCTCCAACAAGGTCTTGGGATTCCCAATCAAACTTTGGTGGTTCAATCCCGTATTTGTTCTCCATCCTACAAATTAGTATAATAATGTAGAATAATATTGGTAATGTATCTCACTTCTAACACCATGTAATAGTTTGTGATTATAACATAATGATGACACAGGATTGCGGAGATATAATCAGATATAATTGTATGATAGATAACTAAGACATGCAGGTAGCCATGTTGTAATGAGGTCATTTTACATACAAAAGAGGCTAGCCTCGTTTCTTACAACTGAGGGACATGCTATGCTATGACAGATATAAATAATAACAACGAATTAAATTTGAGAACAAAGGAAGTTCAAGTGAACAATTATTATATTAACTGAATGAAGTCGTTGTACCTTCTAATATGAGTATTTTTTGCTTTATCCTAGAATCATGTCCATGGGATGCGTAACGGTCAAGCGCGAATGAAGAAATCAATATTTGAAAAACAAAACGAAGCTCATATTTAAAATACAGCAGTAAACTCTTACCTCTGAAAACTAGAATTATTAATAATAATAATAATACGCAAACCGTGTCTGTGATCAAATCACCATTGTTTCATTACTGTTAAACTCCCTTTCCGCAGAGCACCTTCCAAACTTCTTATACGCTTCTGGGTTATCTATAGGCCTTTGACTATCCGACGTTTTGTTTTTACAGTTTAAAATGCTACAAATTGCTCATAAATTGCGATTAAAATTTCCAAAATCGTGTCATTTCGAAGGAAGTTTTGTGAAAATAAACTGTTTTCCTTGGTGTATCCCGTCATGTCAAGCAACATCACGAATTTTAGAGCACGCTTTATTTTAATGGCTGACAATATTTTGTAAGTGTTTCATATTTTGTAAAAGTATTCCAATATGCCTAGAAGGGAAAGAGGTCCAACAATACTCCATTTTACATCACAAACAGAAGACACAATTCTCGGTAAGTCTTTTACAACTTAAATGTTTAAATGCTTCATGTAAAGTCTTTCGAAGTCACTTTTACCGTGGTTTTTACCCTACTGCATGAGGGCTTACATGACTCTGATGGAAATTGTTACTTTTAGTTTTCTTTTAAGTATCATAATCCCTAATAGCCTACTTTGTTATCAAGTCATCGTCGGCAGAAGAGATTACTGTGTCACTGTATCGCCAATAGCTTGATTTGTTATGAATTGCTCTTCGTTGAAAGAAAGGATATACTTTGTCACCGTTTTATGTCAGCAATTCTGTTCTGTTATCCACACTGCACACACAGAGATTTGACCCATAAAAAAATAAACAACTTCAGAGAATTAGTGTGGTACTTTTCAGTCGTCAAGCAGTTGGAAGTTGTACAAATACAAAATGGGAGTTGTAATTTAGCTGCCTTCTATCGTTTTATCGAAATTTACATTTATAATGTGCCATACATTGACAACGTCCACTGTGACGGTGTGACCACACATTGTTTACTTTAATCATTATTATATGAGGTAGGTGAATGGTGACCATTATAGACATGTGTCCTCTCTGTGAGAAGCTGGCTAAAGTTAATAAAATATTGGGTCTCTCATTTATGTAATTTACTGTATCAAATTTCAGAATCACCTGTTGTTATTACCACTCAATGACTCATGCTGAGATTCACTCAACCGATACAGCAATAATATTTACATACCAATGCCTTTCATTGTGAAAAAAAGTTCATTAACTGCTTACCTAACATGCAATCCATAATTATTTAATTTGAACTATGTAGTCAACATAAAATTTACTTATAGATAATCCATATTTATTTCATTTGAACTATGATAGAGTATCAATTATCTCCTTTTCACTATGCTTTACATGTACGTAAGGATTAATTATCAAAACTGAAATTAATTATCAGTGTTGTTCTGCAATTTTCATTCCTTCTCATGACTATGTTGCTTCATTGACATTCTCTTTGACAAGATTTACTGCAGGCTTCTAAGTGATCTTGATCGCCTCCAGAGGCTCCAGAACAGAGGTTTAGGACAGTGCTCCAGTGTCATCACAGGACCTCTGTCTCAAATATGCTTAGTCAGCTTGAAAAGCATCAAGGACAGGATGACTTTCAATCAGCTTTCCTGGGCTCATAAAATTAAATTTAATCAAGCTCCTCCTTTGCTATCCACCCTCTTCTCTTCTCCGTACACCACGAAAACACGATCATCCACAAACAATAATATTTACATTCAACCAAGTCATCGTCACTCTTTTCAGTCAGCTGGTGCTCGCAAATGGAATGATCTGCCAAACTCGATAAAGGATATCACTGATGGTAGGCTTTTCCAAAAATTATGTAAATCAAATCTAGCATGTAAAGATTAATCATTCACTAATCCGCTGGTTTTGTCTATATTGCAATTATGTTTGTAACTACTTTAATTTTATTATGTATGAGCCCTTTGAAAAAAAGCCAAACGGCTTATTGGCTTCTCAATAAATGATGATGATGATGATGATGATGAAAACGAAGCTCGTATATCTTGATACTATTAATCTGCCTTTCTTGGGTTTTAAACTTCAGATAATTGTATAGTTATTGTTTTCCCTTTTCATTTGCCATGAGGATTAAGACCCACCAGACTTTTAAAAAACAATATTTATCTTAATTATATATACTTAATCACAGTAGTACAAGGAACTATAACGCACTGTTAAAAACAACAGTATAAAATAACAACTGTCGCTATTTGAATGAAGGTTACAATTTCCATTGTTTCCCTTGTTTTCGCATTACTGTAATCTCTTTCAAGTGACCTTTGTCTATCAAACCAACCTGAGCTATTGATATTGTCAAACGGATAACGTTTTATTTACAGAATAACAGATCGAAGGCATTAAACATTAGAAGCTCAGAAATATAGAAAATATAAGTAAAATGTCTGAGAAAGAAAAACTCAACGAAGCCGAAGGAAAAGATATAGATTCTATTCTGCCTGTTGTTGGTGAATTTGGACGTTTTCAATTTGTTTTGCTTGTAATGTTATGTTTAATGTTTATTCCGTTGATATTTCCAATCTTAATTACATTTTTTGTTGCACACAATCCACCATGGAAATGTGCACCAAATAGTATGGCATGTATGATGAATGGAACATTTGCTACAGGAGAAAAACATTATCAAGCAAGATGTACTATGGCACGGTCTGATTGGGAATATACAATGCCAAAAGACTACTCCATCGTGACACAAGTAAGAAGCTTTAAAGTCTTATATATTTCACTTGATTCAACTACGACCAATTTCAGAACAAAATTGCTATTTTTAATTTTCAAGCGATTTGCACTCTTTAGTCTACACAACAATTCGGAAGGACGAAAATAGTTGAAACTTTCGAAACAGTAACAAAAGCAAATCTCGACTTGAGATTTGTATGAATCAATCCGAGCAATCAATTCATTTGGCTATAATATATATTCACAAAAGTGAAATTAATTAGATGATATAGAATTGCAGCATTTGGAAATAAATAAATAAAAATAAACAAATTAATTTTTGATTCTATTTATTGCAATTTTGCTGATTTTAACTGTAATCATATACATTCATTCATAACGTGTTGTATATATGCACATCGATTGCTTTCCCAAAACACATAAGAAAGGTGAATGATTCTATTTCTAATTATTACTAAACTCAGAAAGTCGGACAATACTCGAAAATTGAAAGGAACTGAGGCTGCGTTTATACGACAAGTGGATTTACGAAACCCGGGTGAATTTTAGTGTGGATCGCCCTCAAGTCTAGACGTAAACAGGAAACCCAAGAGAAAATTAGTCCGCTTAGCAACTCTATCAGGACTTTTGAAAGTATGGCTACGTTTTCACGAGAGCAAAAACCCGGGTTTTCAAAAGCCTTTTAAAAGTCCACTTTCAAAAAGTTCAGATAGGGTATCAGCTTACACAAGGCTAGATTTATCTATTTTGTCTAAATAGAACGCTGTAACTCCACTATTTCTCGTCGGTTTTTTGTTGAAATTGGATTTTTATACTTCTTCGATGCTGTAGCTCCAGTTCGACATGTTTTTTTTTATTTAAATCATTCGACTATTCATATCTAGTTAAATTCCACGTGAATTGACACTGCTTTTGTAAGTAATACATTTTAAATACATGTTATTCACGATTTTGTCTTGTTTAAACAGAGATTCATTGTATAGTTTTACTAAACTATAGGATTTTATCCTAAAACAGAGCCAAGTGGTTGCCAATATTTACGTGCCGTACCCGGGTTTCTCAATCCAGACTTTGCAAAACCGGGGTCTTTATGTCGTCTAAATAGAAATTTATAGAAAACCTGGGTTTATAAAAGTGCACTTTCGTTTCACGGGGATACGGCCTATAAATATTGGCGACCACTAGGCTCTGTTTTAGGATAAACTACTATAGTTAAGGAAAACTATTCAATTAATCTGTTTATCTCTTCTCTACTACTATATAAAAATGACCTTCAAAACTTTTTATGCGCTAATCTCAAAAACCATGCGAAGAATTCCTGAACATCATACATCTTTCGAAAGTTCTCTTTCGGTGTCTGAACAGAGGCTCGGGCATAGGCTATATTTAATTCTGCATTGATTAACCCGTCAGATCAATCCAATTACGGTTCTAGAATAGCTTGAGTGTATGGCTACCAAGTGTCTTCGTATAATGTTAACGTTGTTTTGAAAGGGGGCGAAAAGAGAGACAGGGAAATAGCAATTACATTTGGAGCAGCAAAATATAATCAATTCTAATGGCAGTGTGGGGGAATGAATTCATTCTAAATAAAGATTTTCAAGATAAAAATCAGGAAATTTGTAAGATGGAACTGCAAAGTCGGGAGACTCTGAATATATTGAAATATTGAAGGTTTCAGTTGCCCATTTTGTTATGGTTTTGAATATACAGTAGTAATATGAATATGCCATTAATTAAATCTCATTGTTGATGTTTGTTTTCTATATGGTTTGACAGTTTGATCTATACTGCGGAAGAGAGGGTCTGATTTTACTTACAACGTCGATCTTTTTCGTTGGGTGTGGTATTGGTGCAGTTGTTATGGGGTGGATGGCAGATCGGTAAGGTGTTAAACAATGAACTTGTTAAAAAATATATCACCCATCAGCTAAAACATCATCGACCAGTCAGATTAAAAATATCCCACGTTCATCCATTTTCTCTGAGATACTCAGCTTGTAATAAAATTAATTATATATCGGCCAGAGCGAGATTTGTCGGTAAGAAACCCTGAACATGTTTTCAGTCCCGTTTTTGAAGTATTAAATAGCCCGCAATAGCGCAGCCAATCAGTGTCTTTATATTATTTTTCTCAAGGGTAAATAAAGCGATATAACGAATCAAGTGCTTATATGATGTTTTCTCACTTATCAAAAAGGAAAGGTCCGGGAAAACAAACCCTGAAAGCTCAGTTGCAGAGATTTCATTGTCAAGTAAGGAAGTAAGAGTCTAAAAACACAACAGAACAAACTAGTAATAATGAAAAACTGTAGCAAACACTTTTAACAAAGAAACAAGAGCGAAGACAATTATGTAATACCTATTCCTTGTTCTACCGATTCTGAACTATTTGCTGAATATATGAGGATAGTGAAATATTTTAAATTAGCTCAGGAACGCGAGGGACTGATTGCTATACTATGTAGATCCATATTCAACATAGACATTTGCCTTATTTATTTCCTTAATTTACAGTCAAAGGAAAAGTAAAATGTCTTATCTATATTTTAGGTTTGGTCGTAAATTCGTCATGTTCCCTTGTCTCTTTGGTGTAATTACAATAACCGCATTAAGTGCTCTATCGCCTAATGTTTACGTTTTCGTGGTCTCAAGATTGATCGTTGGTTTCTTTGTGACGGCCGTAAGCGTACAAATTTACGTCATAGCATCTGAATTGGTTGGACCAAATCACCGGCCACTTTCAGGCTCAGTGTTATGGATTGCATTTTGTCTTATTCTATCATTACTTGGATTGAAAGCATACCTTGTTAGAGATTGGAAAATATTGCTTCTGATTTGCACTATTCCGTACTATTTCGTTTTCCTTTTTTACAAGTAAGTTGACTGTTTTACATTAATGTTTACGAATTTTCTGAAGCAATATATTATTGGTCATACTTGTGACAAAGAGTAATGACTAATGTTTAACATTGTGGTTCCGTGACCATTGCAATTGAGTGGATTGTGCTTGTGTGTGTGCGTGGGTAGGCATGGTCATCGAAGTAACTCCCTATAAAATAGGCGTTGTATCTTTAAAATCTTTTTAGAGGGTACGCCATTCCCCCACTTGCAGGAATTCCGCCCGTGTGATTGCGTGTATGCGTATGAGTTATTTCAATATGAAATCCAAGATGCTCGCCCAGGACTGCGTGCGTCGTTTACATTAGGATGAATAATTAACAATAAAACAATTATTTAAGAATAAATATAATTCTAAGGGTGAGTTTATATGAGTAGTACTAACACGGGAGATGGCAAGACATGCTGTTTACGCAGCATGTTCATATGGCAATTTCATCCCACATTCAGCATAAGTCACCGGGCTGGCTGGCATGGATTTTTAATCCTATGACCAATTTCATTTTCATATTTTCAAGTTTTGCAGTGAAAATAAAAATTAATAAATTACACCTTTATTTGATCTTACTTGAATGTGTGTGTGTGTGTGTGTGTGTGTGTGTGTGTGTGTGTGTGTGTGTGTGTGTGTGTGTGTGTGTGTGTGTGTGTGTGTGTGTGTGTGTGTGTGTGTGTGTGTGTGTGTGTGTGTGTGTGTGTGTGTGTGTGTGTGTGTGTGTGTGTGTGTGTGTGTGTGTGTGTGTGTGTGTGTGTGTGTGTGTGTGTGTGTGTGTGTGTGTGTGTGTGTGTGTGTGTGTGATAGATAGATAGATAGATAGATAGATATTAGTATATTTAAGACATATAAACAACTTAATACAATGTTTTCTAGGCTTTTATAATTAATTACAAGTAAAAGTAAGACTCAGTTAAATGCAATTGATTCTTGATGTCTGACAAATTGATTGATTACGCTATATAATAGTTATATTTCTGTTGCTTTAAGACTTTTTTAATTTCATTTTTATATTTCATTTTACTGTAGTGTTCAAATTGATTATATTTATTAAGTAGTTCTGCACCACGAAAGGAGAACGATCTCTTGCCACGGTCGGTATAAACACGTGGAAGTGTATACAGTTTTTTACGTGTATTGTACGTTGAATTCGATTTCTTAAATAAATGTTCCATGGTGGATCCATTTAATCCAAGCGCTGACTGGTGAGCTGTGCACACAGTGCGCAGTTCAGCTAGTTTATCGATACGTAACCAGCCAAGCTCATCTAATAAATTGTCCATTTTTTCAAATTTTCGTTTACCTGCAATTAATTTTGCACACCAATTTTGTATACTTATTTGCACCTTTCTTATTTCTGTTTTGTCACAAGAAGACCATACTTCTAACGCATAGAGGCTTGGTTGTAATATTTTGGATTCTATAACTTGGATAAATAGTTCTGGCGGTATAAATGTACGTTGCTTTGCTATTGCTCTTAGTCTATACGTTGCAGTTTTAATTATTTGTTTTACGTGTGATTTGAAGGTCATATGATCATCAAATATGACACCAAGATTTCTAGCTTCATTTACATATTCTAACGTTTCCCCTTTCACCGATATTGTTGGTAGCTGAGTGTCTTTAACTTTTTTGTGTCCAATTGCCATGATTTTTGTCTTTTTGGAGTTAAGCAGTAGTGAATTTGATTGAAACCATGATGTAATGGCAGTTAGATCATCTAAAATCTTCTTTTCAATTACTGTAAAGGAGCAAAAACTTTTCGGTTTATAATTATATAATAACTGAGTATCATCAGCAAATTGACCAACGCTACCATTTTTTATAACATTTGGTAGGTCATTAACATACACCAAAAACAACAAGGGCCCAAGGATCGATCCCTGAGGTACCCCACATGTCAATGTAATTTCGTCCGAGTATTTGTTATCAACTTTGATCACCTGAGTTCGATTGTCAAGGTAAGATTTCATCCAAGATAGTACAGGATCAGATAGTCCAATTAATTCTAATTTGTGAAGTAGTATGTCATGTTGTAGACTATCAAATGCCTTTGAAAGGTCCATTAATATCAGTAGACTAAGATGATGACGATCCATCGAATTAAATATTTGCTCTGTGATGTTTAATAAAGCTGTGACTGTAGAGCGTCCCAGTTGAAAGCCATGTTGAAATTTACTAAGCAGTGGGGAAATGAAGGGATAAAGTTGTAAATAAGCTATTCTCTCAATGACCTTTGATAATAAAGAAAGTAATGCCAAAGGGCGATGTTGATCTGGTGTTGTAGATGCTAGTGTTTTTGGGATTGGGGATACAATTGTGAATTTGAAAACTGAAGGAAAAACAGACTGCGAGAGAGAGAGATTGATAAGTTGAGTTAGTTGTTTCGCTATGGCAGGAAGTGCAGCTTTTATTACGTAACCATTCAGGCCATCATTGCCAGGTGCTTTCCAGTTAGGGAGCATTGACACAGCTTTAATTGTGTCGATCTCATTAATTGTTGTAAAATTGAATAATTGATATGATTTTTCGATGGTTGAGTAATTTGGTGATGTGTGGGTAGTGGTTTTGATGTTCTCTCCTACCTTACTGAAAAATTGATTGATATTGTTGAGTTCTTCTTTTGTTGACGCAGTACATTTGAATTGATGTTTTTTTGTTATTCTTTTTATGTGATTCCACACCTCTTTTACGTCATCACCACATTCTGAAAATTTTAGTTTGTTATATTCTATTTTTGCTTTTCTTAGTTTGTAATTAATTTTATTTCTATATTCATAGTAGCTTTTCCAGTCTTTATGACACTTTGATTTCATTGCTGCGTATCTCATTTTATTTCTCTGTTTCAGTTCATTTCTGATTTCTTTTGTTACCCAAGGTGCATAATTGGGATAAAGAACAATCGTTTTTTCAGGTGCATGTTTATTCAATGTTTCATGTAATGTGTTTTGTAATAAATCTGCTGCTAGTTCAACGTCTTTATCAATTATGGCCTTACTGAATTTTGACATGTCTGTATTTAGAAGGTCTTCACAGAATGCTTCTTTGTTGAAGCGTTTGTAAGATCTGATGGTTTTAAGTTGTTTTGCAGGGGCTTCAATGTTGCAATTTATTGTTGCCGTCAATCCAAGGTGGTCTGAGCTGCATACAGGTCCCACAGAACATATACCGATATTTTGACTGATCGATGCAGAAGATAATAAATAATCTATACATGTTTCAGTGGTTTCAGTAATGCGTGTTGGATCAGTATTGTGGGAATGTAAGTCAAATTGTGACATTAAATCAAGTAGAGATGTTTTTGATGGTGAATTTTTGAAGTAATCGATGTTTAAATCACCCACAATAATGTAATCACAATTTTTCTCTGATAGAAATTCTAATGTTGTTTGTAAATAATCAATAGCTTGTAAATAGTTTTCTTGTCTTGGATTGTAACAATTTACAATATAGAATACGCTTTTATTTGATGTTTGCACTCTCACTGTTAATTGTTCATAACTAATTCCACAGGATTGTTTTGTCATATTTAAGTCAATTGTCAATTTTAGATCTGTTTTATAATAAACTGCAGTGCCCCCTTGTCTGCCATCTCTGTCGTTTTTTAATAGTTCATATCCAGGTATGGAATTATCTACTGACTCTGGTTGCAACCATGTTTCTTGCAAGATTAACAAATCTATTCTATTTTCAATGATGTGTGTATATAGTTCAACAAATCGGTCACTTGTAAGGCATTGTGCATTGACAGATAATATTTTAAGTAATTTAAAACGGGTTTCATGTGTGTGGATGCCAGCAGTATTAGTTAGTCAATCTTTTGCTGTGTGACTTTTAAGGGATTTGATCTGCACCATGTGGAAATCTCTAATAACCCATCGATCACCTGGCTCGTTGAGGGTTGTATTTCTAGCTTTACATTGAGATCTCAGTTGTGCCATCAGCTTCTGTTCATCGACTGTGTAATCTGGAGATACGTATACATTATATAGAATTGTGTCTTTTAAATGTTTTGAATTTTTTAAAAACATCATTTTGTCCCTGAAAGTTTTTAATTTTACCAAAAGTGGTTGGGGATGATTTGTTGACTCCTTTCCAAGACGTTGGCATGACTCAACTTCAACTTTAATACCTAAAGCATTCAAAGCTATGTCTTCAATAAAAGACACTTCATTATCGAATTCTTGAGAATTTTCAAGTCCACGTACAATAACATTTAGCTTCCTTTTTTCTTGCTCAGTTATATTTTTAACTGCTTTCTCGTGAAGTTTCTGCTGCGTTTGTATTTGCAGTACATCTGCGTATGTTCTAGTGAAATGCTTTGAGGGAAGAATAGGATTTTCATTGTTTACAACTTTGGTTTCTTTGCTTACTGTCAAATTAATTAATTCATCAAGTTTATGTGAAATCATTTTTGTTGCTGATTCTGTAGCTTCTATCCGTTGCATAATGCCATGCTCAGTATTGTGGACTTTTTTTGTTTGATTGCACATTGTACAAAACTCTTTCAAAGCAGAAAACTTCATTATAACGTTTAGCTGTTCAATAGTGATTGAGATGCCATTGTTGTCTGTGAAACAATCAAAGTGTATTGGGCGTTTGCAGTCATGGCAACGGAGGTCATAGCAACGGTGTCGAATTACCTCTATTTCGCAATTCGAGCATGTTTCAGAACTCAAAATGGCGGTTGGGATTTCATCATTTATTTCTATAATGCTATTATTGCCTGTTTCTATTCGATCCAAATCATCATTTTGGCTTACCAAATTTGTAATATTTTGAAAGTCAACTAATTTAAAGTTCTCCATACCTTTCGTCCAAGTAATTATAACATTTCCTGTTGAATTGTGGAGCTCAAAGCAAAGGTATCTAGTTTTCATTTGTTTGTCTGCATATATTTGTACAATGTCCGTATTTGAGTTTCTACGCTGTTGTTTTGCTGTTAAGTTCTTGTTTCTGTAATATGGAAGTAAGCTTGATCTCCATAACTCCGTAGATAATGTATGAAAATGCAAGCTTTCGATATTCTTACTGTCTTTTCTAAATTTTGTATGTAAATTTCCTGTGACATTTCCGTCGCCTTCGATGTCCAACTCAGCTTCAGTTAATCTACTATTATTGGCCATATTTGAGATTTTAACTAACTGGAAGTAATATCAGGGTAACAAATTTCAACAGAATGTAATATTACAATGAAAAATAAACTTTGAATTGTATTATTTACAGTAAATCATAATAAAAATATCGACATTTTACAAACTCAATTGTGTAAATTTTTTCACGTCCGTTGCTCTTGAAATCTGTGTGTGTGTGTGTGTGTGTGTGTGTGTGTGTGTGTGTGTGTGTGTGTGTGTGTGTGTGTGTGTGTGTGTGTGTGTGTGTGTGTGTGTGTGTGTGTGTGTGTGTGATTGATTGATTGATTGATTGATTGATAGCAGTTTATTAAAGACATATAAACAGTTTACAGTTTTAAGATTAAGGTATTATATTTATTTACATTGGTTATTTAATTACGCTAGTGCTGCTTCTTGATGTCTGACTAATATTTTCTATATTGATATAATGTATTTTTGTATTTTGTATTTTGTATTGGTTTGGTAATATAGGATTACATAATTATACTTCTGTTAATTTATTTCTAATTGTACTTTTGAATTGATTGTAATTTAAAGAATTATAAGCGGAGTACTTTTGAAGGAGTTTCGCCCCTCGAAAAGAGAAACTGCGTTTTCCACGATCGGTTGTGACCCGAGGTAGGCGTGGTTCCCCTTTCCGTCTAGTGTTGTATACAGTTGTAATGTCCGAAGTAATAAGTTCTTTTGCTAACATTGTTGTTCGAAATTCATCTTCCTGGAATACATTTAACCAATTTAATTGTTCTAAGTTATCGTTCATTTGTGTAAATTTTCGTTTACAAAGTACAATTTTTGATGCTTTATTAATGACATCACGTTGGAATTTTCAATAATGTTTCGCAACAGCAGCTCCAGACAGGTAATGCATACAATGCTGGCTGAATTATCATTGATTCTATTATTGATTTCAGCATTTCTAATGGTAGATCATCTTTAACTTTTTTGATGTTATGTAGTCGAATTCTTGCTGTTTTGATAATGTTTGTGATGTGTTGTCTGTAGCTGTGCTGATCGTCAAAAGTAACTCCTAGGTTCTTCGCACATGATACATAATCTATAGTGTTGTTATTTAATGTTATGATAGGGTTGATACTAGATGTTTTTACTTGCTTGTGGCCTATACACATAGCTTTTGTTTTTGATACATTTAGCGATAAGAAGTTGTTTTGGCACCAGTTTTGAATTTTTTCCAAGTCCATATTGATCTTTTCACTGGCTTCAATATGTGAATTAATGTTTTTAGGATTGAAGGTATGAATAAGCTGCGTGTCATCGGCATATTGCCAGGATTTGCAGTTTTTAATGACATCGGGGATGTCGTTGACGTAAATAATGAAAAGAAGTGGCCCCAGAATTGAACCCTGAGGGACACCACAGGAAAGATACATTTTTTCTGATGATACATCACCAACTTTAATAAACTGATTTCTATCTTTTAAATAAGATGTAATCCACTTCATAGCTTTAGATTTTAATCCCAAAGACACAAGTTTTTGACTTAATACTGAATGACAAATACTATCAAAGGCTTTTGACATATCTAAAAGTAATAAAACTGACAATTCATGCTGATCCATTGCCTTCAGTATGGTATCATGGTATGGTGTGTGTGTGTGTGTGTGTGTGTGTGTGTGTGTATAATTTAATAAGTTGATAAGTTTACATCAATTCTTTAACACCATTTGTTCAAGATGTGATATATTTCGATATTATTACCAAATCAGTCATTGAGCAATAATAAATTATATCTTAAATATGGTTATATTCAAAATAATGATAAATTGAAGAACCCTATGAAGTTATGACTCCAAACTAGTACGTGGGTAGTATTTAGCTGTTTATAGCTCAAATGTTAGATTTACGGCAAAGAATCATTTAAATTCATCGATTTTCTGTGCTTTCTTATGAGGATGGATCAGGTTGACCCACCAAACTGCGCTTATTTGGATAATTTCTGTCTCGCTAAACAGGTGGGGGATCCAACTGATCAGAATTCATATAACTGGCATTCCTATAAACGCACTACAGTAGAACAATCAACAACATGAAAAAGTCTCATGACACATTAATCAAATAGTTTAGATCCAAATTGAATGATTTTGCTTATAATTTATACTTTATTCGCTTCTTTAGATCATTTACTAGATAAAAATTGTACTGTCTGTGTATTCTTCAATTGATTTTTTTCAATTTTTTTCAATTTTTCAATGAAGTCTTTCATAAAGAATGCACACGATGTGTGCTTGAAGACACTGCTTACCCTGAAAATAATGATAAAACACTTAATTAAGATCTAAATCATGGTCCATAATTAAACGCAACTAAAATTAAAGAATGAAAGCTATTGGAAGTTACCAATAGCTCAGGCATTGTGTTCTACCTTAGAATTACTCTGTAGCAAAATTGATTTTTTACACTATCTAATGACTCCGGTGTTGGAAGGCATAACCGGGGCATAACGGAGTAAGTGAAGGTGAATGCGACCGTAATAAAAAGTGTTTAATTTTTACAAATTTAAAGAGTTCATTGACAGGAACATCAATATATCCTCAATGTGAACCTTTCCCCTTTTTGTAAAGTATTTTATATCTAGAATCCCGTCTAGAACATATTTAGCGTATTTAAATCTACACAATATTCCATGTATTATACTATAGACTACTCTGTTATACACTAACAATTTGTTTATATAGAAATATTAAGGCTACATGTCAGTACTACTCTCCTTTGATTTGCCGGTCTTTTTGGCGAAAATAAATGTATAAATGAATGAATAATAGATCGCCAACGTACGATATAATTTAATTCAATAAAGGCATGAATTTATGCAATTCTTAATTTACATGATAAGTGCAAGAAGTACTATAAGCCTTATGTCTGGATTCGCTATTCAACGTCTCAAATTAATTATAATGATTTTCTATAAATAGGTTTGTTCCAGAATCTTTGCGTTGGTTAAGAGTCCATGGAAAAACCGATGAAGCAGAGAAAATTCTAATTCGTGTAGCCAAATTTAATGGTAAAGATCTGAGTAACATAACTGTTAGCAAATTAGATGAACGTCAACTAGAAGGAAAAGGCGGCCTGAAAGATATTTTTTGGCCCCCGGTTCTTCTATTGCGAACATTAGCACAGTGCTTTGCTTGGTAAGAAATGAAACAGAATAAACAACATGACTTTAGTGGTCAATAGCTGATTATAAGGGCGACTCCCTGATACTAGAGAGTTTCAGATCTCATTGAACGACGACTGTAGGATCACGTTATTTACAACTTTCTGTTCGTACTCACGCAGTTTACATTTCAGTTTATTTTGGCCAACGACGATGGTTCCGTTTACACATCGCATATTGGGTGGCCTAAATTAGGTAGTATATATTTATATTTGATATTTTGAGAGGAAGTCTCATTCATCTTAGATGGTTTTCCGGAGGGTTGTCTACAATCAATATGAGGATTAATCTAAATAATCTAAAGTAAACTAAATTTAATAAATGAAGCGGTATAAAGCAACTACAAATTATACCTTTAATAACAATAAATTATATCATATTACAAAAAAAATTGAAGCGCTACTATTTTGATATTTATTCATGTGCACTTTATACTATATGAGCTCACAGTAATTTAATACTACTTTGTTCTATATTTACATTTTGCTTGTTAGGTTTGCCTGTGGGATGGTGTATTATGGTGTTACATTAGCATCTGACGACCTGGGTGGAAGCATGTACCGTGATTATGTACTATCTGCTTTAGCAGAGTTACCAGCTATTGTCATAGCAATCCATGTGTGTAGCAAGTAAGATGTTAGTTATTTGAGAAATATAGCGTTTTCTCAATTTCATAGTCAAATTGAAGACTGTCTCAATGAAGTCTGTCCGACAATATTTAACATAAGCCACATTGCTGGTGTGTGCGTGTCCGAATTTAATTGTTATCGATTCATGCTCTCCGCGGATAACGCACGACCATCAAATTTTACAGGAATGTTCTCCAGCTACCTGGTCGTGTTTTAGGCTTACTTTAATGTCCAATGTCGTACAATGTTTAATGTCGTACTCAATCCAAAGTCGCAGGATAATTTTCTTTTTCCGTATTCGCACCTCTTGTGGCCTCAACGACATTTTGTTTAATGTCTGACAAGTCATGGCTTGCTGCTCCCACATGCGTGCTCTGGCTATTGTTCCACGTGTTCTCAAACATGGCAACAAATCTTCGAATATCAATCTTGAAGTTTATTACAACATTTTGTCATCAACGAGGAGGAGATTTGAAAAAAAGAGATGGTAGAACGATTTAAAAATATTTGAATGATAAAAAATCTCAGCAAGCAAGTCTGTCATCCTTATGATCACCATGGAAACGATGATGAAGAACATACTTAATCATATTATAATTCTAAAGTCACGTTTCTTGAATCTGAATAAACATTCGTCTTCGAGTCATGTAGACTGAGGCCAATATACTTCTGAATATCATTTCAGATATGATCTAATCCTCATTTCCAAAATGGTTCCGTGGCCATTGCAATTGAGTGGATTGTGCTTGTGTGTGTGCGTGGGTAGGCATGGTCATCGAAGTAACTCCCTATAAAATAGGCGTTGTATCTTTGATATCTTTTTAGAGGGTACGCCATTCCTGCACTTGCAGGAATTCCGCCCGTGTGATTGCGTGTATGCGTATATGAGTTATTTCAATTTGAAAGCCAAGATGCTATAGGTAAGCTATAGGTAAGCTATAGGTAAGGTATAGGTAAGGTATAGGTAAGGTATAGGTAAGTTATAGGTAAGGTATAGGTATGGTATACGTAAGGTATAGGTGAGGTATAGGTAAGGTATAGGTAAGGTATAGGTAAGGTATAGGTAAGGTATAGGTAAGGTATAGGTAAGGTATAGGTAAGGTATAGGTAAGTTATAGGTAAGGTATAGGTATGGTATACGTAAGGTATAGGTAAGGTATAGGTAAGGTATAGGTAAGGTATAGGTAAGGTATAGGTAAGGTATAGGTAAGGTATAGGTAAGGTATAGGTAAGGTATAGGTTAAGGTATAGGTAAGGTATACGTAAGGTATAGGTAAGGTATAGGTAAGGTATAGGTAAGGTATAGGTAAGGTATAGGTATGGTATACGTAAGGTATAGGTAAGGTATAGGTAAGGTATAGGTACTGTATAGGTATGGTATACGTAAGGTATAGGTAAGGTATACGTAAGGTATAGGTAAGGTATACGTAAGGTATAGGTTAGGTATAGGTAAGGTATAGGTAAGGTATAGGTAAGGTATAGGTATGGTATAGGTAAGTTATAGGTAAGGTATAGGTATGGTATACGTAAGGTATAGGTAAGTTTTAGGTAAGGTATAGGTATGGTATACGTAAGGTATAGGTAAGGTATAGGTAAGGTATAGGTAAGGTATAGGTAAGGTATAGGTAAGGTATAGGTATGGTATAGGTATGGTATACGTAAGGTATAGGTAAGGTATAGGTAAGGTATAGGTAAGGTATAGGTAAGGTATAGGTATGGTATAGGTAAGTTATAGGTAAGGTATAGGTATGGTATACGTAAGGTATAGGTAAGTTATAGGTAAGGTATAGGTATGGTATAGGTAAGTTATAGGTAAGGTATAGGTAAGGTATAGGTAAGGTAAGGTATAGGTAAGGTATACGTAAGGTATAGGTAAGTTATAGGTATGGTATACGTAAGGTATAGGTAAGGTATAGGTAAGGTATAGTTACTGTATAGGTATGGTATAGGTAAGGTATAGGTAAGGTATAGGTAAGGTATAGGTAAGGTATGCTAGTGGCACAATTTTTACAAATATTACAACAACAGCATTGCATTACTACGGCAAGCAGCAAACAGGCTCCTTGGAAGTTTTGAAGCAGTTCTGAATCCTGATTTAAAAACAGCCAACTAGGATGAAGAGGTCTACAAGAATTACAGACCCATATCAAACTTGCAGTTTATCTCAGAAGCCTTGGAAAAGATAATGAGTGTTAGACTCAATGAACATCTATCTGCCAACAAATTGCATAAAAAGTTTCAATCAGCTTATAAAGAAGGATATAGCACCAAAACTGATCTTACGCGGATACAGGATGATATTTTATCTGCGATTGATAATGGCTACTGCGTTATTCTAGTATTGTTAGACTTATCAGCTTCATTTGATAGGATTGACCATGGCAAAGCGTTAGATTGGTTTCGTTCACATCCATCAAACCGCTCTCAGTTTGTTAACATTGACAATTGTCTCTCTAAAAATCCTGATCTTAACTGTGGCGTACCCCAAGGTTCAGTGCTTGGACCAATGCTGTATATCATGTATGTTGCACCATTGGGAAGTTTAATCAAACGCCAAGGGATGTCTTACCACTTTTACGCAGATGATACTCAAATATACTTATCATTTAATCAAAAGGAAACTTGTGAACCTTCTGCGTCAAAAACTAGATTAGAAACTTGTGTTGCTGATGTTGAACAATAGATGACAAAAAATGGGCTTGAATTAAACAATGAAAAGACGGAACTGTTAATATTCAATGCATACCATCACCCTTGGTATCTCTCAAATCAATTAGCATTGGTAACATTGAAACTTCTCGTTCTACATTCGTAAGAAATATCGGCGTACAGTTTGATGAAGTCTTGCACATGGACAGGCAAATAAACTCCATCTGTTGATCGGTATATTATCATTTGAAAAATAATGCGAAGATCAAAAATTTCATATCTTTTAAACGCTGTGAACTTTGGTCTTTCAAGTCCCATTTATGCTTTGAAAGTTGCGTATTAGTAGTGTGCTTTCTATGTCTGAAATCCTTATGTCAGAAAGCACACTACTAATACGCAACTTTCAAAGCATATGGGACTTGAAAGACCAAAACATAAAGTAAAAAATCGAATGGGTGCCTTTAGCCACTGCCAGACCATACAGCAATAATTCTAAGAAGTGACATCTATGTTTAGTCGAGAAATACGAAATTATATGCGCTAAAGAGTCACTGCTTAATAAAAGATCAGAATTTATCAGCAAATGACGGCATGAAAACAAATTTTATCTGTCAAATTTCCATAAGAATAAAACCTAACAATATCACTACTACCGCATAACGGAACCATAATCGCACTGCAGGATAACATAAATAGAATTAATAACAATATCATTGTAATTAGAATAATAGGCGAAAATTTGAATCTAGGTAGGAGATATATGTATGTTTTACATTTAATACTGTCTGATGATCGCATAAAGCGTGAAACTTAAAGTCACAGAAATGAATGTGTAGCCTTTGACTCCATTTTATTATTAGTATTTACGCTCTGTCAATCACTGGCATGAGCACTATTATCTGCTGATAGACAACTATATGTCATTATCATTACTATTATTATTATTATTATTATTATTATTATTATTATTATTATTATTATTATTATTATTATTATTATTATTATTATTATTATTATTATTATTATTATTATTATTATTATTATTATTATTATTATTATTATTATTATTATTATTATTATTATTATTATTATTATTATTATTATTATTATTATTATTATTATTATTATTATTATTATTATTATTATTATTATTATTATTATTATTATTATTATTATTATTATTATTATTATTATTATTATTATTATTATTATTATTATTATTATTATTATTATTATTATTATTATTATTATTATTATTATTATTATTATTATTATTATTATTATTATTATTATTATTATTATTATTATTATTATTATTATTATTATTATTATTATTATTATTATTATTATTATTATTATAATAAAATATAATAAAATAACGTTATCTGATAGCAGTTGAGATAGTGCTCAATGTCATTTGACAGAGCGGTGAATAATAATAATGAAATGAAGTCAAAGACTAAACATTCTTTTACTGTTACTTAAAGTTTCTCGCTTTATGCGATCCTCAGACAGTTAATACAGTTTTAACTGTCTGAGGATCGCATAAAGCGTGAAACTTTAAGTAACAGTATCAAAATGTGTAGTCTTTGACTTCTTTATTATATTTACAGCTCTGTCAACTGACATTGAGCACTGTTTTACTGCTATTAGATAATATCTAATACTATTATTATTATTATTATTATTATTATTATTATTATTATTATTATTATTATTATTATTATTATTATTATTATTATTATTATTATTATTATTATTATTATTATTATTATTATTATTATTATTATTATTATTATTATTATTATTATTATTATTATTATTATTATTATTATTATTATTATTATTATTATTATTATTATTATTATTATTATTATTATTATTATTATTATTATTATTATTATTATTATTATTATTATTATTATTATTATTATTATTATTATTATTATTATTATTATTATTATTATTATTATTATTATTATTATTATTATTATTATTATTATTATTATTATTATTATTATTATTATTATTATTATTATTATTATTATTATTATTATTATTATTATTATTATTATTATTATTATTATTATTATTATTATTATTATTATTATTATTATTATTATTATTATTATTATTATTATTATTATTATTATTATTATTATTATTATTATTATTATTATTATTATTATTATTATTATTATTATTATTATTATTATTATTATTATTATTATTATTATTATTATTATTATTATTATTATTATTATTATTATTATTATTATTATTATTATTATTATTATTATTATTATTATTATTATTATTATTATTATTATTATTATTATTATTATTATTATTATTATTATTATTATTATTATTATTATTATTATTATTATTATTATTATTATTATTATTATTATTATTATTATTATTATTATTATTATTATTATTATTATTATTATTATTATTATTATTATTATTATTATTATTATTATTATTATTATTATTATTATTATTATTATTATTATTATTATTATTAATAATAAAATTTATGTTTATCTAATAGCAGATAATATAGGGCTCTATGTCTTCATTTGACAGAGCGGTAAATAATAATAATATATGGCGAAAGAGTCAAAGAATACACATTCTTTACTGTTACTCAAGTTTCATGCTTTTCACAGCGATCTTCAGACAGATTTTTTACTCAATGAAAAATATACATGATATCTACGTTCTATGATAAACTCTCCGTAATGCTGCCATCAAAACCATCACATGCAAGGAAACCATCACATTTTTCTACCACTTGTATTAACAATAGCAATAACAATAGCATTGTATTAATTAAACAATAGAAAGCATTATTATTATTATTATTATTATTATTATTATTATTATTATTATTATTATTATTATTATTATTATTATTATTATTATTATTATTATTATTATTATTATTATTATTATTATTATTATTATTATTATTATTATTATTATTATTATTATTATTATTATTATTATTATTATTATTATTATTATTATTATTATTATTATTATTATTATTATTATTATTATTATTATTATTATTATTATTACTATTGGTAGGCTAGGAACAAGAAGAACAATATATATCCTGATTTTTTCAATGCTCAAGGCGTTGAAATCAAAAATGTCCAAGACATTGCTAACAAATCTCACCCCTTTTTCACCAATGTTGGACCTCAACATGCCCAAAAGTTTTCAATCAAGGATAACTTCAAACAGTATCTACCTCAAAACTCAAAGTTACCCAACTATAAATTTGTTTCCCAAGACACAGTGACAAAGGTTATCAAAATGCATTTGCAAATGCAAATGCATATTTAAGCAGTTTTTTATTTGATTCGATATTTTATTTCTGTGTTTGAAATATGTTTACCCAGGAATGATAGCACCTTCAATACATCTTAATAACTTATCTCTTAAAACAGGCTTCATCCCAGACAATTGCAAAATAGACCAACCAACCAGTTATTATCAAGTAATTCTAATAATTTTTGAACGTGTTGTATGCAATTAGCTCTAATTAGTATTTTGAAACAAATTATTTACCAAAAAAAATCCAATACGGCTTCAGGAAGTCTTTTGAAGCAACACATTCCAATCTCAATCTTTTTATATACAATTTTTGCAATGGACATATTGCCATTTCCTTGGAATTGAAACATGCTTTGACACTATCAATCATTAAATTTTGTTGAATAAAATGGCTCATTATGGTATTTCTAATAATGAACTTGAATTGTTCAAAAGATATCTTTTCCATAGGGAGAAAGCTGTTTCGCTTGAAAATACTATTTCTGGAACATAAACTAAAACTTTTGGAGTTCCTCAAGGCAGTACAATTGGTCCTCTACTGTTTTTATATATTAATGATTTACCTGATTACCTGACCGCTGTTACCGCCCCCTTTTATCTGAATGATATTATTGTGGCTAGTCCAACCTTTGAACAGCTCCTGGTTGACTGTCCCAGGCATTTTACATATCTGTCGAAGTATGGTTTAATCATAACTCCTACCTAGCGTCCTTATGGTCAAACTTTTTGTAGGTATAAGATTGATGTTGCTGGAATGAGCACATTGCCTGAACGTCTAACTGCTATTTCACAGTATCAAGCTTCAAGCGATCTTCGATCTCAGCGTGAGTACCTTGGATTGCTGAACTTCTATTGACGATTCATCCCAAATTGTCCCTCAATACTTCTTCCAATTTACCGTCTACTAAGTGAAAAGCAAACAACTTTGAGCTGCAACGAAGATTGTGAATCATCCTTTAAAGACAGTAAAGATGCACTCATAACTGCCACACTCCTTATGTACCCTCAATTAACGCCTCTACCAGTATTGATCATAAGCCTCTGACGTTTGCCGCCTTCTTTAACAAAACAAATCATCCAACACCACGACAGATCAGACACCTTGCCTCCATTTCAGAATTTACTTCGTACATCACGTACATCAATCATCTTAATGGAAAGCACAACGTGATGGCTGACGCCTTATCCAGAATCTCTATTTAATCTGTTGCTGAAATAAAATCATCTGTCAACCTTTTTGATTTTGCTGCTCAAGCTTCTGAAAAAGACTCCGTAGCACCTGCAATCAAGTCATCTCTCCATCTTGTTCATGCCTCTTCCGCGATTGTCTCTTATTACTTTGTGATACATCTATCCCTCAGCCACGCCCACTTGATGCTGTTTCCAAACAGAAGGCCATTTTTTATCAACTCCACAACTTTACTCATCTTGGTATCAGAGCCACACAACGTTTAATATCCTCACGATTATCTGGCATGGAATGCAGAAAGATGTTGGCAACTGAACTAAGTATTGCATCCAATGTCAACATGCCAAAGTTCCTCGTCATAAAACTTTCCACCATTGTTCCACCAAATCGTCGTTTTGATAAAATCGATGTTGACATGGTTAGACCTCTACAAATCTCCAATCTCCAACAGACATGTTTATGTTTCTACAGTCACTGACCGCTACACACGTTGGCCAGAAGCCATTTCAATGACAGATGCTACCGCTATGTCTTGTGCCAAAGCATTACTCTACCATTGGGTATCACGTTTTGGCGTGCTTTCAACAATGGCTTCAGACAGGGGACGTCAATTCACATCTGACCTATGGATCGCTCTCAGCATTCTTTTGGGTATTCATCGACAACGGATAATGTCTTATCACCCACAGTCCAATGGCCTGGTCGAGCGTTTTCATCAGCAACTGAAAGCTTTCCTTGGTGTTCGTATGACAGGAACCAGTCAGAGAGATGAACTACTTGTTGTTTTCCTTGGTCGTCGTGCTGAAGGTTTAGCAGCAAGGCATGATTAGTCCTACTGAACTGGTTTATGCTCGTCTCTACGCAATTCTGAATAACCGTGAACATCGATGAACATCCTCACTGGTGGGGGAGTAATATAGTGACCGTTATCAACGTCACAACTGTACCATAATTAGCGACATAATGTATTGCGAAAATTATGAGGTGAAAATATATCAATAAAACTTTACTAAGCAAAACAATTAGTACTGTTTGAGTATCCCATCTTTATCTTTAACACTGCTGCAAAGGTACATATATATGTTTTTCAGCTGAGAGTTTTTTAAGTCGAAAATAATGAACAAGAGTTTAAGAGGAGCTTTACTTAAAACACGTAATGTTTTCTAACTATGCGTGAGATCGCTCATTATGCGGTTCTATTCATATGACGTACTTACTTGTGAGAGATTGTGAATAACAGAGAAAAAAGTTCTCCGTTCTTCCCTATTTCATTCCCACACAGTTGTGCGGACCAGAATTGAGCACTATATTGATGTATTGAATTTGGTTAATTAATTAATTAATTTTTTATTTATCAAGTCATGTTCATTTCGATCAGATTTCATTTTAAGATATTTTCTTTTTGGTACAGATACGGTCGTAAACTTGCTTGCAATCCATCATTTTACATCACTGGATTTGTGATGATATGTCTTTCTATGATACCGAAATCATCAGGTGTGTATATAAATTATTCTGCCTAAAACAAGACAATATTTTCTTGAAACTAACTAACTTGAAACACCTTTGCTAGAAACAAAAATATAAACGATTAACACATGGCTAGAAAACCTTTCAGAAAAGAAGGATTGTAGGATTGTGCACAGCTCAACGTCACACCCTTACCTACCCTTATATAAATCTTATGAATCTTAAATCTTACTTTTTATAAAAAAGAGGTGAACATATTAATTGCATCAAAAACATCACTGCAAAAAATTGAATTCTATAGACAAGATTTATTTTGCATGAAAGGAAGTCAAGTTTCATTTATCTTGCTGAAAACAAGAAATTTTCAATGCTTGTTCATATTTAAATGAACAAATAATGAAATTAGTTATTGATTTCAAATCATGTCAAATAAGAGGAAGTTAACAATTAGCAGCCCTATTTTTTTAAGTAAATGTTCAGTACTTAAATTGCTGCCATCGTTCATATTGTAAAATCTATGCTATTTCAAGGACTATTCCAGACGGTCTGATCACATGCAGGATTCTCCACCTGCAGTGAATAGTCACACACACATAAATTGAGTACCTGCATGCTACACTATCAATATTCACTACAGCATTCCAATTGCTCTTGGGGCAGGATAAGGGGCCATCCATAAAGTGAATACTCAGGTAAGGGGCAGAGGGGTCATCAGAAAAGTGTACGACTGTGTCCACGAGAAAGGGGGGTGTTTGTCAATCATCAAAGTACATACGCATTCTAACTGTCTATGTAGCATATTTCGAAAGGTTATATTGCAATTAATTATCAATTTTTAACGACAAAATTGATTTTTAGCAAAAACATAGACTACAATTTCAATATTAACCGCAAAGTTGTGCGTTTATCTAAAAAGGTTGCACTTGTATACTTTTAAGTAATGTAGACGGTGTCGCCCTACCGAAGGCACCCGTACCACTCCTCTATTTCTAGATTGGTGGCTTTTTTTGCTAAGAGCAATGATTTTAAACGCTCTTTTATTGAGCACCTACTTCATGGATGGCCCCAAATTGCATAGCCAAAGAACAATATTTCCAATTTGTATTTCATCACTCTTTCCAAAGCAAATAGCATCTATCATCTTTAAATAGCTCTATGTTGGAAAGTCTGAAATTTTAAACTAATTAGATATTTTCTTCTCATAGAAAATTTGCTTGCTGTCAGGTTTAAGCCGTCATAAAACGAATTGTGCGGTAAATTAAACCGTAAGTCGCAATCAATCAATATAATTAACCAATATAATTAATCAACGTATGATATGCTTGTTTTACACAGGGTTAACAACTATTCGAGTCTTTCTTGGTTTGATGGGTAAACTTTTCATTTCAATATCATTCAGTGCAATCTATACATGGTCGGTTGAACTTTATCCAACTTCCATAAGGTTTGTATTTATCATAACATAAAGGGTTCATTTCCTACAAGGGTCTTTGCCTATTATAGTTCCTGTGAAAAGATTAGTTCTGTGAAAACCGGTTGATGTTAATGATTATCAGATTCCTGAATAAATGACGATGATGATGATAATGATTCCTGAACCAAAATATTATACAAAGCTAGTTTTAGTGCTATACAAAATGTTTAATATCGGACAAAATCTGATCTAATGAGGAATGTCAATGGCGACACTTATACTTAAGTTAACTGATTTGTCTAGCACTGCCTCGTATTCACGCTCATCAACTTGATTTCGGATAGCAAGCAACCAGATTCTAGATGTAATTTATTCGCATAATTAGAATAAACAATAAAATATTGAAAAATGATACAATAAAAATAATAACTAAATAAGAAGTGATTTAAGTGATCTGACTTTTACGAGGTGAATTTCCAAGATTTGGATTAAAATTTGATATGTGTCTTTTATTGATTGTCCTCTCTAGATCTGTATCGATGGGATGTTTTCAAGTGACCAGCCGTGTTGGTGCGGCCTCTGCTCCATGGGTTGCTAAGTTTCTGTTAAACTACAAACCGTGGTTACCGTACGTTGTGATGGGAGTTATATCTATTTTAGCTGGGATAGCAATGCATTGGATGCCGGAGACCAGGAACAAACCAACGTTAGAAACAATTGGTGATATTATGTCAACCGACACATCATCGGAGCTTAGTGAGGAATTATCTATGATGGGTAATAAAGAAAAAGAAGCTCCGCTAATTGAAAACGAAGCATGAAGATATCGCCTATATAAAAATAAGTAACATAGATAAGAGGTTGTGTTGTATTGTATAAGAAACACTGATAATATATCAAAATCTGTAGCTTTGTAACTGCCCATGTAGTTGTATTCAACTGTATTGCATTGACATATTAGAATTTAGTTTTTGATAACTAAATATTTTTATTAGTAAGTATTAATAATGAATCGTATTTTTACTTTCTCCTTCATTAGCAATGCGTATCATTTATTGCTGCATGATTGATGATGTAGTCATAAATGTTTTTTCGTACCATTAACTGAGCCCCAGGAAATTGTCCACTTGTTCAACTCGGCTGTGTTATTATTTGACTGCATTATTTCAATATAAAACAACAACTTCTAACGCCACGTCCAATATTGATAATAAGTGCCATCAATTAAGATTACATAGGCAGTCTGCGTCGTTCCTAAGGAATAGGTTGCCTACGTTAGCCTATTTGGTAGGTAGCATAACCTCAGTTTCAAGAAGAGAAGCAATCGGGTAAGAGGCGTTGCCTATATAATAAATACATTTGATCCAATGAATACGCCAGTAATCTTCAGAATTAAGAATCGTACTGGCTTTTTGTAGGGCGAAATTGCTTTATATCAGAAAAACACAAACGAGTGCAATGAGAACTGATCAACTGCTGTTGCCATATATATAAGTGATAGCCACTATAGCCTCGTCATGATATTGATGATCATAACTGGTGACCACTCTAAATTTACGGGTTGCGCAAACGATTGATTTGATCGGACGCGATCAAGCGTAGCAAAAACCACGTGACTTGTTATTGATTGCACGATTCACAAAATCGAGAGAAACGGCATGTACAACACGATTATACTGACGTAAGGCGACATGTTTGTTGCAATTTAATGAGATTTCACTACTAAGAAATTAATATTAATAATTGTAACATCGAGCTGATTAACTTATACAATGTCGGAAATTATTAGTTTGCAATTTGGGCAATGCGGGAATCAAATTGGAGCCAAGGTAAAACTTTCCTTCCATATTAAAATATTATATTTATTTTGATATAATAGGAAGGTTGTTGTTAGTGAATGTTTTCTAAGTAATTATTATTTCAAAGTGTTCATTTTGAATTTTCACACAACGCGTTAAACATTTCTTCAGTTGAACTATATAAACACACACTATTTTAGAATGCATTGTTATCTCAAGAAGAATTATGGCTCACATTTCTAGGTTATATGATTTCTACATTTTTGTACAAATACGAACGACAAAACTCGGACAAATAATCTACATTATTTATAGTACAAATAGAAGGATGTAAAAGTGATTACTTTGCATACTTGGATCATATCCACGTTAAAACACGATGCTAGTTTTATCATATAGCTACCTATACTGTACAGATAAAATAGTTAATACTATCAAAACAAGTACGGGTCACAAATTTGGTCACCATCTCGTTTTAAAGATATCGACTTAATCGAGGCTATACAGAGCCGATTTACGAAACGTATCATATTTTACTTAAACTCGGATTTGGAATTACCTTGTCATGAACGTCTAGTAAATTTAAATATTGATAGATTGCAAAAGAGACGTTTATATTTTGATTTAATTCTTTATATAAAAATTATTAATAACTTAGTAGAAACTGATGACAATTTGATATTTTTAATAACCAGTCATGGAAGATTACTATAATGCCTAATATCTACATTTATATTTACATTTAATATTATCGTAACTCATTTGGGTTACGTTGAATACATATTTATAATTAGTTACCTCAGTCAGTTACGAAACTCAGAGTCACGGTAAAACTTGACTAATCTTTGTTCCATTTATGCATAGCTCTACCTAACTGTATCGAGCACTCTCTTAAATGGTTTATATATTTATTATTATTAATATTATCATTAAGATACTGTACAAATATTCTTATTATAAGTTACCTCTAATTATTAGCTCCTCTAAATCTGTACATACCTTTAAATCTAAATTAAGTTCTCAAAATTTATCCAAAAAAAAACACTTTCTCTATTCTGTATGTATAAATCTATCACTCTTAGTTATATCAACTATATCATTTATAGGTATTACCTGTATCATCGAGAAAGGTTGATTATATCGTTATAAAGGCTATATGATTAATATGAATAGTCATCTTCTGCCAGACTGTCAGCCACATTCATAACGCTATAGATGAACTATGTACTGAATATAAGACCGCAAATGATATAATGGTTTAAATACCTTAATTTGTCATTCCGTTAGTTCTGGGAGACAATCTGCAGAGAGCATCTGATTGAATGTAATGGTTTATTAAAAGAAATAAACAGTGATGTACAAACAAAAACAAACGTCTACTTCCATGAAGTCGAAGGTAAGTTTCACGATAAGCCTGATAAGGTCACGTGTGTGATGTGTGTTGTATTTAAATATTTGTATGGTGTCTTAGTCAAATGAAACACAATCTGAATTACTTTTATTTAAATTTAAATGCGATCATCAGGTTCTAATGGTTCTTATCGAGAAAAACGCTGCCTGATGATTGCATCTGCGTGACAGCAATGAAGATTGTGCTCTTTGACTCAGTCACCATCCTTATACGGTTCTATTATTAAGCACATCACATCAGCCGAAGGATAAAAAGTATAAATGTTTAAGGATTATTCCCTAGGAGTAGCTCCCGTACTGTTACCATATGGGAACTGGCCACTTTTTTGGCTAATTATTTCAGCTGAGAAATATACTTTGTGGGTACGAAATTTCAGATTATTGAACAATTTGGGCCACATTTTGAGTTTATAGAGAAATTTGAACTGAAAACACCAACACTTTACCATGTATTGGATTGTTCAATAGTTTATATGCCAATCGAGCTCCTCGCTATATCCACGTTATGGGCACCTCAAAGTATAAAATATGCCGGATTTACCGCTGGTACCAGGGAACTTCGCAACAAGTAGCCCATAGTAGAAATTTGACAAACGAAATTAAAAGCTAGATGCCAAAATAGTACCCATAAAAATGGAACATCTCCGTATAAAGGCTATATAGAATTACCCTCTCTGAACTTTTTGGGTGGCATTTTCAAGATTTCAAACATTTTGGGTAGCTTTTAAAGTAATTTTGGGACTTTTCGGGTACTTCACTTTTTTCCAAAGTGGCATCCCCCCGTCCATGCGGAGCATGGAGTTACCGCCCTGCGGGGGATAGTTAACAAGTTTAATTTGATGAATAATTCTATAAGTATCGTTGAAGGATATTAAATTACTATTTGCAATTATTAAAATCATTTTTGTGTTTTCGTTTTAGATAGAAGATTCATCCCGAGAGCGATATTAATTGATTTAGAACCTGGTCCACTCGATGGTATTAGATCGAGTAAAGAAGCTGATTTATTTCGACCAGATAATTATATTTGTGGTAAGGAGAATCCTTTTTCTTTATGTTAGTATAGCGTAGAATATATGGTATTACCAACATATTATAATAGAACCAAGATATGTCTAACTCAGATTTGTGTTTTAAAGAGTTTTAACAAGGCCATATAATATCATCTTACTTTTGTGAATATCAACCAAATAAAATGTATTTAACATCCTCAAGTATTGAATAATTCAAATTTAAAAACAACATCCTCGTCCGACATCAATAACACCCTCAAAAATCCGTCTTTGTTGACTCAATATCGATCATTTCCAAACATTTTGATCGCTTCTGCCACGGCAGAATCACTTACAATTGGCCTCAAAAGCTGTTTAAGATAATCTCGTTTTGATGTTTAAGTATCGTTGAAGGATATTAATAACCTGAATAACAATTGAAACTTTTTCTCTCAAGGACGACAAGGAGCGGGCAACAATTGGGCAACAGGGCATAACACACGTGGTGCATCAATCGCCGACACCATTATGGATGTAGTTCGAAAGGAGGCTGAAGCATGCGATTGTTTACAAGGGTTTTCAATAATACATTCACTAGGAGGCGGAACAGGTTCAGGTCTTGGTACATTAATAATGACAAGTATACAAGAAGAATATCCAGATCGTTTAATGTCATCAGTCAGCGTTTTACCATCACAGAAAGTATCCGAAGTTGTTGTTGAGCCTTACAATAGTTTATTATCGTTAGATCAACTGATAGAAAGCTGTGATGCTGTATTTTGTATGGACAATGAGGCACTTTATGATATCTGTTCATTTAAATTAAAATTAAAACGGGCATCATATAAAGATTTAAATGAACTCATAGCTATGGCAACAAGTGGCGTGACAACAAGCTTACGTTTTCCTGGACAATTGAATTCTGATTTACGTAAAATGGCGGTTAATATGATTCCCTATCCACGTTTACATTTCTTCCTAACTGGCGTTGCACCATTAACTAATAAAGAGACTGCACCATTTTATAACGAAACAGTGGCACAGATTACACAAGATTTATTTGATCCTAGACATTTAATGTGTGCATGTAACCCAAGTATGGGAAGATACTTGACATTTTCAGCAATGTATCGTGGTAAAGTATCTATGAAAGATGTCGACAAATGTCTATGGGATATACAAGAAAAAAACAGTAGTAAATTTGTTGAATGGATACCTAATAATGCCAAAGTATCAGCGTGCAATGTACCGCCGCATGGACATTCTATCGGTGCAACATTTATAGCTAATCATACAGCAATTCAAGAACCATTTCGAAGAATTAAAATGCAATTTAATAAGATGTTTAAAAAGAGAGCATTTCTACATTGGTATATTCAAGAAGGATGCGATTTACAGCAATTTGTCGAGGTAAGTATAAATATATGAGGTCAATTTCTCAGGTATTCCAGCCAAAGTTGAATACCATAAGTCCATGTTTCAAATTCTTTGAAAGTTGGAAATTTATTGGCAGGCGAACAGTGTCCAATGCTGGTTAATAACAGAGTGGTGAATAATAATAATAGAGTCAAGAAAGATATCCCATTTCTGCTGATCGTTTAACAACGTGAAACTCTAAGCAACAGCAAAAATGATGTGTCTTTCTTGATTCTATTATTATTTTGACTTCAAGATGATGAATTTAGTCAGTTACTCTGAGTTTCGCGTGAGTACCCCCGTCTTCAGACGATATATTCATAATACATTTATACATGCATTTATTCATGCATGCGTTCATTCATGCAAATTTCGCAAGGGACGATACTGTTCGTCTCACTTGCCATAATCATTTCCTTTTTAACTTCTTTTTCAAAATAAACTCGCTAGACAAAAATACTACAATATTCGATGCCATAACAAGAACATGACATAAATATACATTTTACTAGAAAAGATCATATAGTAATGACTGAAAATAATCACAGCTGCAATTAGGTGCGATACTACTGATAAATCATAACAGGCTTCACGACAGTTTGCCAAATGAACAGTAAAATGCAATTTCCCTTGGACAAATTCATCATCTACCATGCTAAAATATCACGAAGGTTTTCTGCGATCTGATTGGTCGAAAGAGCGTGCATGAAATCCTAGGGTAAAACATGGCTCCGAAAACCGGGAAAAACCGCAAGCTTCAAAAAGTTTGATCTGCGATAAAATACAGAATTTATAACTTTTTGATAACAATCCAATAAATATCTCAATAATGGCTACGATTTACAAAACGACATTTAGCTCAAGATGTTTATATTTATTGAAAAGCGTGGTGAATGAGTTATTGGTCGTGTAACATGCAAAATAAAAACACAGAATGGAAGACAATTATAGGCTACGTCACTGTTTCAAGGTTAACCTAAAATTTAAATAACAAAGACTGCATTAATTTGCTAAAGAACTATTGTACCACTTATATTACAGACGTTCTTGCATATGTCTTTCTTTATTCGACAATATCTATCTTGTTGTGGTATTCTCTTTGCTTGGTTTATGAATTGAAATTGGATTTTAAATTGTGAATTCATGAATTGAAAATTGGCCGTCGAATGAGATTCCGACATTTGTTTTATTTTAGACAAGGGTTACCACATGCTTGCAAATGTTTATATTCATATGTACTAAACTCGAAAATGTTGGGATACACTCGGGAAACTAAAAATCACTTGCTCGGAGCTCGTGATTTTTTAGCGCTTCACTCGTGTCTCCCAACATTTTCTCGTTTAGTAAATATGAATACAAACATGGCAAGTATGTGGTAGCCCTTTAATAATAATGGTATTCATTGGTGCTCAAGTAAAATGAAGGCAGAACTTGACTGAGTGGCCACTGCATAGAGGTGACCATTCAAACAGGTTTGTCTATATCAAAATCCTTAGATTAAAGTCAGCTATTTGATTTGCTTTTAGGCCGATTCAAACATATCCGATTTAATGTCCGAATATCAACAATATACTGACGCAACAGTCGATGAAGATACTGTCTGGCAATGTGAAGAATTGGAAGATTCACTAGAGGATCACGATTCAGGATTTGCGATTTGACAACAATCGGCTTATCTTATTATGATGATTGTGAAGATCTATTTAACTGATTATAATGACCCAATTGTAAATATGCAACTACTTCCACATAAATAACACTATTGATCTGAGTTTAAAAATACTATTTATTTATGAATCATTTGTCTCAAACATCATATAATATTAGCATTGAATTTATTGCTTTGGTAGATGTCAAAAAAGAAAGGTTTTCTAGGCATGATTGGTATGCATTTATTTCAAATATAAATCTCTTCAAAATCAATATTCCCTGCTGTAGATCTCTCTCGGAATGCCAATTCCATATTTGAGATAATTTAGTGAGCAAAGCCTATATTTGTAAATAACTATTCCTGCCAAATCGAATGTTCGTGGCCTGAGTCGAATTGCGTTAGTTTTAACCACTCGTTAAAACCTTTGCTGATCCAAGTTGATGGTAAAGAACTGAAAAAGGTTTTACTGTTAGTTTATAAGTTATGTTTTCAATTCGCCAACAATTTGAGAACCATTGAACCGTAAAATGTTATAAATTTATTGTCCTCTAAATAGAGATGGCATTTTTTCAATACGTTGTTGTTGCAGTGTTTCAGTGCCTTGAAGTAGCAAAAATGAATGTTTGATTTTTTTGTGTTTTTCCAATTAATTTAATTATATATATATATATATATATATAGTGGAAAATAGTCCAAAATTAGACATTCATTTTGCTACTTAAAGTTTCACGCCTAAGGGGGGTGTTTATATGAGTCGGGCTAGCACGATTGACGGTGAGACGGGCTATTTATGCCGCCTGTTTATATGGCAGTTTCATCCCACTTTCAGCCCAGCATAAGTCAACGGGCTGGCATTGATTTTCAAGCAATTTATCAATTTCATCTTTATTTTTTCAAGTTTTCCAACGAAAATAACAAATAATAAATTAAATCTTAATTAATCTTAATGTTTTTATCTAAAATGGTAAATTTATTGCAAATAATGATGTAATTTCAACATCGTCTAATTGAAGCGCTTGCGCAGATGAAGCAATGACCCGGACTGGCCCACCAAACTGTGTTTATATGGAGAACTTCCTTCTCACCCAGGTGGGATGCCACTGTCCATCAGGTCAGATCCCACCTGTGTGGGCTAGCCCGGGAACCATATAAACGCACAACTGTAAAACAGTAGACAACAATAGTGGATGTTAATCTCACTCGAAGCTGTCTCCTCACCTTGCCGGGCTGGCCAACCTCATATAAACACCCCCTAAGCGATCATCAGGCAATTTATTAAAGGAAAAATAATACGCGATACAGTTTGGAAATACATTTAAATAAAAAATGCAATTTTCTACTTTCTATTGTTTAAAACTGTCACAAATATAAGTTATTGTTAATTGTTCCTGTTACTTCCTGTTATATCTGTTAGGTTTTTAAGTTTAATAAATAAAATTTGTTTTCGGGTCTGTATTTTGAAATTAATTCTGACCTTTTGTTTGATAGTTTATTGTTAGAGCAAATTATAGAATACTTCTCTGTTAGGCAGAGATCACATTTTTTTGTTTTGTTACTGTATGCGTTAGCAGTTGAGAGAATGGACCAAGTTATCTTGTACTTCTTCTTTTCGTCTTTAGTTGCCAAGGGTGATTGCGTCGGTACTAGTATGATGTTTGATGTAATGATGTTAGGCGGGTGGTTCGATTTTACGTGAACATATAGTGGTTGGTCATCAGGTCTTCTGTAAGGCGGGAATGTTTCATTCGTGAGGTTGAATGTGACATCAAGGAAATTTACTATGTTGAGGTTTGTTTGGATGGTAATCTTAAAGGAGCAAAAATGACCGGCAGGCGCTACGCACTTAGGATCCCGTGCATGTTTATTGTTTATAACACAATGTTCATTGTTGACATGAATTTACAACAAATCAGGCCTGCGTATAACAATAGTTTCGAAGCGAGACGGTTGAATTACGCTAAGCATAAATTCAACTTGAGCTCGCATCGGTCGCCGGTCAATTTTGCCCCTTTAAGGCCTTGCTCTTTGAATATTTTGGAAATTCTTTTCTTTATTTTTTCCAGTTGTTGACCAGATTTGTTCTCAAAGACTGTCAGGCCGTCGTCTCTGTAAAGGTCAGTATTTTCCTGCCCGTAAGTTTTTCTAGTTTGCTTAAAATGAATAGTCCAACTAATTCGCATATTTCGGCATCATCAAACTACCCTATGGTGGCGTCGAATAGATTGCTATTGCTTCTCTTTACCCATGCTTCATTGCTATCCAATAGTACTAATTTTCGTGCGTGCATAATGATTTGGCGTTCGTCTTCTGAAATCGGTGTGAAATTCTTTGCAAAATTAATTGCGTTTTCCAGGAGTTTTTCATTAATTGATGGATAAAAACTTTCTTGTTGTAGAGCATTCTTGTTTATTTTTAATATTAATAAACCAGTCTATTACTGAAAATCAATTCTTTCATTGGTTGAAATTTGTTTTCGATTTTATTCGGTTAAGAATATTATCTAATATGGTTTTGCTTACTCTACTAATTTCATTTTTAGCTGGGTTAATAAGCCTGCACGTGGGTTTATTTCCGAAGATTTCCTTGTGGTTCTTTAGTGTAATAAACGCTTACCTTGGTGCGAGGCTTTCTGATCTGTTATCGATTTTTAGCTTCTGTGCACTTCGTTTTGCCTAATTGTTACTTGTCTTAACCGTTGGCTTTTTTATATGTTGTTGTTATGTTGTTCCGGAGTAGTTTTTCGTGCTGGTCTTTATCTAACTTGTAAAAATTTGTGGTTTTATCAGCGGAAATAAAAGCTTTAAAGGAAGCCTTGATAATTTTGATATCGTTCTTTAGTTGATGCTGAAATGGGTCACTAATGTTAGTAAATTTGATGTTCTTTGTAACGCTCATTAGTTCTTCTTCGAATTTGTCCATACTATCAAGTTGCGGTGGGCATCTCTTTGACTTAAATCTATAGTGCTTGTCGCCGGTATCCTCATTCTCGCTACTGGCATCGCTACTGTCGTAGAAAAAAGCCTTCCATCACATTCTTTTTACAACACTTTCAATTTTCCTATTAATTGTTTCAAGTATGTATGTCGGACCACCCGCCAAACATCATTAAACAACCACTAACATTAATTAACCAGCGACTATCAAACCTACCATGCAATGAAGAAATTTTCGACAAATCAAAACAACAGTACGAGGCAGCACAACAGTGCAGTGGATATAAAAATGAAGTACAGCCCAAGCGTACCGTCAAACAAGAGCAGAAATAAAAGAGGTAGAAAAGTAATTTGGTTTAATCCACCTAATTAACCTTTGTGTCGATAACATATTCCTGAAATTTTTAAAGAAGCATTTTCCAAAGACGATATTTTCCACTGCACAGAAAATTCAACCTTAACAACGTCAAAGTCAGCTACAGCTGTACGTAGAACATGCAATCAATTATAACGCGCCATAACAGTAAAATAACTAACCAATAACAGCACAACAATACATTCTACAACGAAAATACTACTACGAAAGATAACAACGATGAGCAAAATTACATAGAATTAACTGAGGAAACCTCTAAGCAACGGTACACACAACATTCTCTCTTTAAGACTGAACTATCTAAGCAAGTCTGGCAACTAAAAGACG
Source organism: Haliclystus octoradiatus (assembly GCA_916610825.1). Classification (NCBI taxonomy): domain Eukaryota; kingdom Metazoa; phylum Cnidaria; class Staurozoa; order Stauromedusae; family Haliclystidae; genus Haliclystus; species Haliclystus octoradiatus. The sequence continues at coordinate 26,822,783 of OU744451.1, forward strand.
AAAAGTAGAAGTACAAGATAACTTGGTCCATTCTCTCAACCGCTAACGCATACAGTAACAAAACAAAAAAATAGCTCCACTACGCTCGGACTCATAGTGAATGATATAATAATCAAAATAAACCAATTGAAATCAAATTCAATAGAGTATCAAATCAATCAAATCATCATGCAAAGAAAAAAAAATCAACTTCAATCAAATGAAATAAAATAAATTAAAACTATATCCAAATAATATAATAATATAAAGAAAAATATATCCAAATAATAAATCAAATAAAAAAAGAAAATGATGGTAATGCAGACCGATGGGATTGAACTCCAACCCCATGGGCCTGATGCAGACGCTCCACCCCTAGACCATACCAAAATAGAATTAACGAAATGATTTTCACTACTCATAATACAGGTGTGAGTTGTATGACGTGCGAAATTGTCTCCTCTTAAGCTGATGTCGCAGCAGAATTAAGAAATTTTAATAACAACTTTAAAGAATGGAAACAACAAATGACTATGAAAACTATTACCAGAAGAATATTTATTTCTCACTAATTATACTAGGGACCTAGCGCAATTTTGATCTACAGCAAATGATGTGAAATTTTCCGTTCGGAGTATCTCCTTGTTATTGTTGTCGCATGGAAAAACTGATTTAAATAGTCTAGACTTTAGAATTTATTCCAAATAAAACCATGACGACTGGCTTAGCAGTTTAATGTAAAAAATAACTTCAGAAAACAATATAAACAATAAATTTATAACACTGCCTTGTCTAAGCCCGCAAACAAATGATGAATTGTCGGTTTAAAAGTTCTCACGGTCAAAACACACAAAAAAATTATTTTCGAAGTTTCAAATCAAATAGTGATGTTACAGAACCTTAATTATTAAACCTTTCATTAACCAATTCAATGACGAGAAGAAGAAAGCAATCATGTGTTCTACCAATGAAGAGATAATCACGATGTAACCTAATCCAGGAGTATTAGAAAACCTTTCATTTAATAATGCAATTGTAATCTCGCTAAGCTGCGAGTCGACCTTCATGACGGGCAATGGAAAATATTAATGTCAAATCCAGCTAAAAATTTGGATTTATCACACAGCTTGCCCATTGTATTTTTAACAATAAAATGGTGTTTCTTGCGCGATCGTTTTTTGTTCGACCTTTGTTAGCACGCAAAGCAGTATATTGAACGTTATTTCAAAAGAACAAAAGAGTTGAGTCAGAAATGAAATGAGAAAATCAACGTTTCTACCATGACAGGATAGACTCAAGGTTACTTACGTAACCATGAGTCAAAAAATTAAAATGTGATCTCTGCCTAACAGAGAAGTATTTTATAATTTGCTCTATAACGATAAACTATCAAACAAAAGGTCAGAATTAATTTCAAAATGCAGACGTGAAAACAAATTTTATTTATCAAACTTAAAAACCTAACAGATGTAACAGGAAGTAACAGGAACAATTAACAATATTACTGACAGTTTTAAACAATAGAAAGTAGAAAATAGCATTTTATTTCAATGTAATTCCAAACAGTATCGCGTATTATTTTTCCTTTAAAAAATTGCCTGATGATCGCTTAGGCGTGAAACTTTAAGTAGCAAAATGAATGTCTAATTTTTGACTATTTTCCACTATTTTCCACTATATTACACGCTCTGCTGTATAGCATTGAGCACTATTACATTCAGTAAAGACAAATAATAAATATATTTATGAAAATATGAATGTCTGATTTTTTCGTTTATTAATTATTTATTAATTTATTTATATACACATATATAAATAAATGATACCGTAACATGATACCGTCTGATGATCGTGAAATAAGCAGGTGAAACTTGGAGTTACGGAAAGGCTTTGCCTCATCTTTGTCTCAATTTTATATTATGCTCTGTTTTAACAAACATTGAGCACTTTCACATATATGTGTTTCACCTCATATTACATTATTATATATATATACTAGCAATTAGTGTTGGTCCATAATGGACCTTGTGTGATAAAACTTCAGGTCAGATCACTAATATTTAAACAATTTGACTAAGCTGGCTATCACTGTATAATACGGAGAGTGAACTTTGATTTAGAACATGAGAAACAATACGCATTGAAGCGATTTACAATTACTCAAGATATCTTAATCATTTCCTTCATAAAAATTCAATTCATTTCACATCAATTGAGTCGATTGAAATGTATAGACGCCACCGGTCAAATGAATACATTTAACGACGCTACATCTACACAGAAAAACTATATTTTATGCGCTGAAAGGAAGCCAGAACACAGTAATCATTACAACTTACAAATAATTAGTCAAACTTCTAAATGTGAATTCATCAATAGAAAAGCACTTCAAATCTGATCCGATCCGAAGACCTAAAATATCAACCCAACTCAGACACGATACGATCGGATCGCGTTCGGTTTGGATTCACAAATCTTTATATTGCAATATATATATAACATCTGATAATATGATTATATGATAATATATGTGCCTATATATTTTTGATCTTAACAATCTCAGCAAGTAGGCCTGTGAGTTCGTTGAACATTCATCAACATTCTTTTAAAATGTAATAAAATTCTATAATAAATCGCTCTACTAATTCGATATTGATATTATGTTACATCTTGTTGTCAATATTTTTACGCGTTATTTATAATACCTTACAGAAGTAGAATGAAAGAAAAGACGATAATGAATAAATTATTTTTTTTTATAGAAAAACGAAAACACTCATTTTGCCAGATTCGTGATATGAATATTTATTCAGAATTTATTGAAACGGGCGCGATGATTTATAGAGTGGAAATGTTTAGTGCAGCTTCAAAGATATATAAATACCATAGCCGATGGTAATATTTAAATGCTCATTTTATGATGTATCATGAAAAGGATTTACTTACGTAGAAAATGAATCTACTTTACCATGCATTTGATTCCGATATGAAATGATCTTTCTTTTTCAGAATTATTTCGAATAAAATACAATTTATATTTTATTCTTATCGGGTTCACATTCTCCTTCGATATAATATGATTGTTAACTTATTATTGATTGGTGTATTAACTCCGAGAACCTGCAACTATGTATATAAATGTTGTTCGGAGAATATACCGCTCGTATAGTTTTTATTTGGATCTCATTTGGAAAATGGTAAGTTGTATTTTAATTGTATTTTAATAAATAATGTTTGCTATGATCGATTATTATATGCAACCTTTTCCGCTTTTTATTTTTGTAACACAAGGTTTGTTACACTCATCCGAACTACATTAACTATTGAAAAATTTTTTTAAAGTTGAAAGCCATTTTTGATCGCTGGAAAGATTATAATTATTATTTATCACATATCATACGGTCAATTCCATTTATTTTGTTGAATTTGATATACCTGAATTCAACTTTATTAAATGTTGATCAACGATAACAACAAAACACCGCTATTTTTATTCTCGAAACTGTAGTAACATACTGTGTCTTATTCTTATAGCAAATCAACACAATAAAATTTTAATTTTAATCGATGTTTACAATTTCTTTGCTAATTATGGAAGCAAAGTCTGAAAATAATAGCCTTCCCGCTCACAATCAAATGATTCATATTCTTATATTAAATAATTAATTATACAAAGACTTTTGGGCAATGCCTTGATTAATTCTGAACTCTGTAATTTTAGACTGTAGACTGATATCTCTTCGACCTTGAATATTTTCTCGAATTAGTCGAACGCCAACGTCATTTTCAAATTTCTTGCAAGTTTATTTGTTTTTATGCCCCGCGATAGATTAAAATATCAGATGAAGTATATTATTTTAAAACAACGTCATAGACCCATACTTTTCATACAACAAACTTGTTAGTGTACACGGTTATCTCGACACAAATGTTTGCATAATTTCCGACAACGGATTATCTGTATTATTTCGCCAGTAAGACGTACATAAGTCGCGGACAGACACAGAAATATAGTGATATATAAACAGACAGTATTATTAGTATAGGTAGATTATATCAGCCGAAAAGTTCAAATGCTTCTAGCCATTAGCCGTCCTCAGTACTTCTCAGTGAGGGAACAAGGGACTGATTTCGCATGGTATAGCATCACGGCTACATTAGGTCAAGATGAGTTATGTAATGCCGGGAAAAGATTCAACACATGAAAAAATACATCTGTGTCATAGCAGAGCGCTCAAACTTTTTGAATAAATATAAAACCAAAATTATTTTGCCTATAAGTACCTAAGTTGCATATAGATAAATAAAGAACGCAAAGAGAACAACAATAGTTTGCTATTACCATGTTGTTGCTTTATCCAAGCACAATTCTTTCTCAAGTACCCAAATGTGACTGTTCCTTCATTACCTAAATATTACATTACTTTCAATTTTACAGAAGCATACAAATATTGGTTAATTGTTTCTAATGTCTAACTAACTAGAACACAGATTACCTTGATAATCTTTCTTTCTTTTTCGTCCTTCGATTTAAATTTCATTACGTAACAGAAAATACTATAGCTTTAATCGTTGTATTTCTTCATTTTTGAAATCGGACCTGAAAACATGATGCATCGATAAATTTATTTTAAATTTGAAAATTTTGATAATTTATAATACTGCAAATACCAAATAGTTGTTGAATAAGATATACTTGAACTCAACTTCATTAATTTGATCAACGATAAAAACAAGACAAAATATTTTTCTACAGTTTCGATTTATTCAAAAATCATCTTAAGGCACTAAGAGTGAGAATGAACAAACTTAAATCGTTTATATATAAGGAATAACTAAGGCTACGTTTACACGAGAGCAAAAACCCGGATTTTCAAAAGTCTTTCTCCAAGAACTTTTGTCCATGTTAAAAATTTCAGATATCAGTTTACGCAAGGCTAGATTTTTCCATTTTTTTTTTATAAATAAAACGCTGTAACTCCAGTATTTCTTATCAGTTTTTCCTTGAAATTGGATTTTTATACTTCTTCGATTCTGTAGCTTCATATCGATATGTTTATTTTTCTTTGAATCATTCAAAATGACTTTTTTTATTCTAACATAATTATTAAATTTCACGTGAATTAACATTGCTTTTGTAAATAATACATTTTAAATGCATGCTATTCACGATTTTATCTTGTACAAACAGATTAATTGGATAGTTTTACTAAATTGTAGTATTTAATCCTAAAATAGGGCCTAGTGGTTGTCAATATGTATAGGTCGTATCGCCGCGAAATGAAATGAAATTTTGTAAACCCGGGTTTTACCATAAATTTACGTTTAGACAACAGGACTGCAGGTCGACAGGTTTTCCAAAGTCTGGATTGACAAACCCGAGGTTCCTGTCCTTACTTTCAAAAGTCCTGATAGAGTCGCTAAGCGGACTAAATTCCTGCTTACGTAAAGACGCGAGGGCGATCCTGACTAAAATTAACCTGGGTTCCGTAAATCCACTTGTCATGTAAACGCAGCCTAATTAGCAAAATAATCTATTGAAATCGTTTTTTTTTAACGACATAAATATAAAACATTATTACAGAAGGGGAAAGTCCTAAATGAATCTCGATTTCAATAGATACATACATACTACTGTGTGCTAATTAGTTATTCCTTACATAAACGATGTAAATTTATTCATTCTCTCTCTTACTGCCTGAAGATAATTTTAGAATAAATCGAAACAGTAGCAAAATAGTGTGTATTGTTCTGATCAAAACATAATGGAAATAAATTGTTGGAAAGCTAATTAACGTGTATATATGATATTAATCATACAGCCTTTTCATTAAATCTAATCCAGTAAATTCGGAAGTGAGATTAAACTGTTACCGAGCTTTTAAGTAAACCAGGGACATCCAGGCAAAGTGACTATGGGTACATGCAACATATTTATGGTTACATTTCAAAAGATTTCTCCTGAAGCTTTAGTGCAAAAACTTATGTACGTTTAGTTTTCTACCGTTTTTTCCTTTGTTCTTCTGAATTCTATTGTCTAAGAACGCACATATTTATACTACACACATCTAAATAATGAGAAATGGAATTTTAGATAATGAGTCGCAATATTACCCTATGTGCTATTTTTCAGCCTGCAATAAATATTTGAAATGCCCCAACGGGTTATTGTGCAAAGACATACATCGTGTAAAACTGAATATGCTAAAAACTATTTGAATCAAAGTTCAAAATCTATAATTAACGAATAGATCTAACATAGATGTTTCTAACGATGGTATGATTCTTAGTTAGATTCTTTTTTTTACCTCAATGATAAAATCTGTCTAACTTCAGCTGGAGTTAATCGCCACGTCATTGATCCGCTATCAGGTTCCCAGTAATCCATTATTTCTGAAACCTGAAATTAATAATTAGCAACATAATCTTGATTTGGATACTGACTGCATAAAATCACGATAAAATGTAAATTGCACTGTGTAGAACAAAAAAATATAAATTGTGTTATGTAGACCCATGTATGATATACTCCCCTAAATATTAATACGAACTATAAAAATGTTCGTAAAAGTTAGAAAGTTATTTAATCAAAATAAGTACTATGGTAAAATACCAATGACAACCTTATGATGATATATAAATAAGTCCAAGTTGTGCAAACTTTCATACAGTTTCTTCATCTTGATCGCGAACTTCTTCCTGTGTATGTTAGATTTAGCTCCTTATCCATTGCAACTACTATAACGGTGGATAATATTATTATCACTATATAACCCAATAAACAGTCAACTTGATACTTTTAAATATACCGATCTTCATAACAACGATAACAAGTAAAGATTACAGAGCACGCGGTAGATATCTACTTAATGCGCATGCTTTGCAGAATAACAACGATACAAAAGATGCCCGTCAATCATAACACTCCCTCTTGGCAACAACTTTCTTAATTTGAAGATAGAATAACACAATAGCAATATAATTAAAGTTGTTTATGCTTCTAATTAAATTAACCAAATAGGTAATATGCTATAATAACATTATCAATCCATACTTGTAGTATGATAACTCCGTTCTCACCAAAATCAGTAAAGACACACAAATCCGCAGTGGCTTGATTAAAATCCAATTCACTATGATAAGCATGTAACAGATTGTGCCAGTTTCTGCCATTTTGTTTCAAGCCATAGAGTGATTTATTTAATTTCCAAAACAGGCTTCCCTTGTCCTCTTTGCTGTTGTGATATCCAAGACGGGGTTGGATGTGAACATTACATTCCAAAGGAGCATGTAGATAAGCACTTTTAACATCCATTTGATTCTTCTCGCCTGGTCGTTTAGCCAATGAGAATGTGTCGTTTGTGATTAACGAATCAATTTCATCTTACATTGCTGCTCTCCGTATCAAATTGTCTTTTCTTTGTATTGCCTCTTCGTAACATAAAAGCAATCCAAATTGACCATACAAATATTCTCGTCATAATCATTATTGGATGTGTCGAATTCTCTTAAGTAGCTAGGCGGTGTTCGATTTCGTTGTGGATAACGTCTATGAGATTGCTCTATATTTTGGAGATTAGACTGTTGGAGTAGCTCCCCTTTTTGTTGCTTTTCATATCCAGGGTCATCGGCGGGGAAGAGATCACCATGCTCTTCAACTTGTTGCTGTTCCTTGATTTCATATTTGTCTGTGAATTTCACTAGGCGGTGTTTTCCAACGGTATTTGTATCTGTGTTGTACACCAAATACGCTGGGCTGTCTTTATCATACCCAACAAAAACACCCTTTTTGCTGCGGGGCTCTAGTTTCTTGGCATTGTTGACATAGGTGTAGCATATACTCTCAAAGATGTGCATGCTAGTGACACGTGGTTTTACTCTAGTGACGAGACCATATGGTGTGCTGTTAATACGATGGTTATAGAATCTATTTCTGATATATTATGTAGCCATCATCACTGCATATACCCAAAATATTTTTGATAGACTAGATTCGATAATTAAGGCTCTGGCCATTTCAAATAAAGTTCACCAGCTTTTTTCTGCTGTCCCATTTTGATGCGGTGAGTATGGTGAAGTGAATACGTGTTTGATGCTGTGTTTGACTAATAAGGAATTAAAGTCTCCGGATACATACTCGCCTCCGTTATCGCTACGTATTCTTGTGACAGAAAATACATCTGCATAAAAAATTTTCACTTTACCATAAGGTGTGATATCGGCAAGGAACTTTTCAATTACTTTTGCTGCGTCGGATTTCTGCTTTAAGAAGTACGTAAATAAACATCATGAGTAGTCATCATTAAATACCATAGCGTATTTGTAGCCATCTCTGGCAATATGATCAATTGGCCCTGCTAAGTCGGTGTGCGCCAATTCTAGTGGTGTCGTTACTCTTACATCAGGGTTGCGACTTCGGGTGTTCAGTTGTTTCGCAAGTGTGCATGTCTCGTAATAGAAATGTTCAATGTCTTTAATTTCCATACCGAAAACATGTAGCTGTACATTTTAATGTCCTCAAGATTGCAGTGTCCAAAAATTGTATGCCAAATTTTTAAACTTTCTTTACGTTTACTAGACATAGCAGTTTTAGATAAGTAATATAAGTGTCCATGCTGCTGTATAGGAAAAACTGTGCCATCTTTATCAATTAACTCTGCTTTATTCTCATCAAAGTTGATCTTAGCACCGTGCTTTGTAGACGCTTGGACAGAAACGATCAATTGAGGGTATGATGGTATATATAGTGCGTTATACAAGTTTGGCTTTGACAAATTTACCCCCACTTGTGGGCAATGTTATTGTCACATTTCATCTCTTTTGGGAAACATTATTTGACCTTGTCCCATCTGCCAATTCGATAAAGTGTTCTTCCGATTTAAAAGAGGGATCAAAATAGATAAAATTATTGTCTGTGTTAACCCTGTGAGTTGTTGCACCACAATCAACTAGATATGATTCATTGTTTGTTATCAGGCTTGCCTCTCCTTCGCTAATTTTGAATGAAAAATCATGTCGTGGTACATCCCGGTCAGCCGCCCTTTTTGCTTGATCTTTGTATGTGTTGTGTGTTTACTGTCTCCGACAGAAATTTGTATCATGCGTTGAAATGTTGCATATATTGCACCATCTATTTTGTTTTGGTTTCTGACATTCTGTTGCCTTATGGCATTTGTTTCCACAGTTAAAACATTATTATATAATCAAAAAGATAAGCTGATTGAACTTTCAAAACTGTATCATCAGCTGTTGTATTACCGTTCGATTTTGCCTCTGTTTCCGCAAAGTGGTAAGGTGGTAGATTGAGTGACGACTGCAATGAAGTCTTTGTAATCGTCTGGCAGACCTTTCCGTACCATGGTAATCATAAGACCATCACTTAGAATTTCATCTGTGGCTTTCAGGGCGCTGGCAGCATTTTCAGCTCTTATAATAAAGTCTGTTATGTTCTCTGTGTTTGTCTTGCACAAAGTTGTTAATTGTGTATACAATGTTATAATTCTTGGTTTGCCACTACCAGCGTAATGTTCTTTCAATATTCTGAAAGCTGCTCTTCCGTTGTCACGAGCATCTCTCATCACTAGTGATAGTTATCTATCATCTAAAAACTGTATCAACTCAGAAAATGCTTGTTCGTTTTTCTCTTCGTCTATATCACTTGTACCTATAAGTGCGTCTTTTAGGTTTCTTCATGTAACCGAGTATTTCTATCTCCCATATATCAAACTTCCTCTCATCACCGTCGAACATAAGGTTTTGCCATTGATTAGAACGACTCTAACGGTGGATAATATTATTATCACTATATAACTCAAGAAATAGTCAACTTCATACTGTTAAATATAACAATCTTCATAACAACGATAACAAGTAAAGATTACAGAGCACGTGGTAGATATCTACTTAATGATACAAAAGATGTCTGTCAATCATAACAGTGTACTATCTATTTTACAATGATTTTTACAAAGCGTGCAATGCAATTTAGCATGCATGCGTTGATAACACATGCACGAGTGAACTACGTCACAACCACAGATATAATAACAGGTAATATGTTCAAGCATGAATCTGTATAACATACCTTCTCAAGATTTAAAATTGTTGCTATCTGTGTTAAACGTGTGAATTTATCTCTGACTGTCCATTCTGTTATATTTGTTAAATAACCAATCAGTGAACGAAGTTCTTTATCGAACTGTAAGCCACCGAGCTAGAATCAAAATCATCTCAACAGTAAATCATAAGAAAAAGTTTAATGAAATGTTAGAATATGTCACCTAGCGCAATTAATTAAGCAACTATATGCTACGCCTGGTGTTATTCAGAGACATTCAATTGGTCTGATGTCTCAAGTAAACCTCTACACATAAATCAGTCCCACAGTGTAGACATACTTGCGATTGGACATAAATAAGAACAATATATATAATGGCAATATAATAATGAACATGATTATTAAAATTATACCTACCCTGTTAAATTTGGACTTGAGAACAACCTTTTCTAATTGAGCAGCTGTTTCATTACACGTAAGACTAATCATTGCTTCGTAATTGGAAGGGGTTAGTAGCTCCTAAAATAATAAACAAAATCAAAATACTAAAACGGATGAAACCTGAAACCTTTGTAAAACAGTATGACCACATTAGGCAGATGAATCTTATACCCACGGTTGATTTAATAATACCATTACTATTATTAGGAAAATACTATACATTAGAATTACAAATCATACAGCTACATATACACAAGCGTGATCCAATACAAAATACTATTGCATTAAAGTTAACACTACAAACACAACTATCTAAAGATTCTAAAATTTTGAGTTAATCTGCTTTTGATGTGTCACCCATCTTACCTTGAGCGAAATAACAGAATTTTCTAAAGCAGCAACAAAGGCTTTCACAAATGGATCGTCAGCTTCATAAAATGAAAATTCCTCCTACAGGAAGAAAGAGAAATACAAACAAATAGTAAACAGAAAACAAGAAAGCAACAAGATATGATATATTATGTAAAAATAAGTATCACTTAAATACTTAATATGAATAGATAGATAATCTATAATAGTGATGTAAGGTAAAATAGCTTACCTCACTCATGGAATGAGTGTTGTTTGTGAAACTATCTATCGCAGGTTGTAACTTTGGAAAAATAATCATTGTGCAAAGCTGAGAGATGCCGCTCTACAATGAAAAAGAATAGATTTTCAGATTTTGACCATTGATTTTCAGCAGTAGAAAATGACGATGGACGTAATAGCAACGAGTCCCATGCGTTGCTGGGTTAATTTGACAGTAGCTACATTGTTGAAAACGTGTATTCAACGGTCATTCAGAGCAAATGTTTCAAATATGACGTGTTTTGTAATGGCATGGCATCCAGTGAAAGTTGACATCGAAATTTAAAGCCACACATATATTCTATTATATTCTATTCATAACAATATATTCTATTTTGTTATGCAACACAGAAAGAGAACTAAAAAAAATTGAAACCCTTTAGGGCATTCACTGGAGAACAGCGATTTTGATGATATATCAATGCAATATCTTTCTAGAAGACTGACCGAGAAACCAGTGGAGCAAATATGTGAACACATCACACACACGCACAGACTTACATATATTTCGTCATTGCGATTTACCTGAAGTAACTCTTTGAAAGCTTGAAAGCAGGATGTCATTTCTGATAAACAACTCTGTTAAAAATAGAAAATTACTGATATACAATTAAAACAAATTCAACCTACCTTCTAAACCGTCAGCATCTCTACTTCAGAAGTCTTTAGTTCAAAATAACAACAATTTGAGAGCTTTTTACTCAAAATATGAAAATATTCTCTCTAACTCTTCTGATAAGTGAGTATATTCATGATTCAAGCAAAAGTATATTTAATTTTAGAAGCTATTGTCTAGTTTTAAGCAGAATATGTTTTGTGTATAAACTTACATCAACTTTTCCTCGATCTTTCTCTGGTCTGTTTTTTAGAAATTGTTCGCATTCAGCCTAGGTTAATGTCAATCCAATCAGATATTAGAATAATAATAATACCTTATGTTTAATATAAACATTGTGTTTACTTTCCAGTTGAAGCAAATCAAACAGCTTTTGATAGACCAATGAATACCCAAGTTCCTCGTAAAGCCCTTTGAAAACATCTATATAGGATGCAGTAGGTCGCGATATAGACGAATGCGAGGTACAACGGAAACTACTGCATCAACCAAGTTGTCAAATAAGTTTATGAGAGTGGAAGGTAAAACAAATTCCATTAAATTCCACGAGGTAGACAGCAGAGGCTGTAAGCGATAGTTTCCCCATTAGTACAGTCATTATAAAAAATGACCTCACACAACTTGCAACAGAAGCATTTTTCATCAATTCTAGGGTCAAATTTTATGCTTAAGAACATATCCAAAATGTTCTGAGATCGGAGTAGCCAAATGCATTAATTTCGCAAGTTGATAAATGAAATTCCCAGTAGAAACATGAAAGCAAGGCTGTCAAGTTCCAGTGCAACCATGTGATTTAATTTGAGGGAATATCATCATACATAGTATCCTTGCATCATTTATCTCATATAATGTGATTTGATATAATTGATATATTACATATAATGTGATAAAATTTCTCTACTGTCACTATCTACCCAATTACCAAAACGAGGCAATGTACGAAGATACACAAATCGACATGAAAAAACGAGAAAAACACATACACAGTCAGTAAAAAATGATATTCATTATCTTTTAGCATCCCACTAGCAGTATAGATCATGTAAATACATTATTTATCTTATTCGTAAAATGCAACTAGATATATACATAGTACACAATGAACAATTTTGGGCAAAAGCATAGGAATGTTCATGGTCGCAATTATTTTTGACAGAAATTGACTATTACGATTTGATCATGGGCCTGCAGATATCCATTAAAGATGAATAATAAAAAGAAGAACAAAATTAAACTAAATAACTAATAACGTAATTACTCCTCGACAGGACATCATTGTAACTACGTATAGCATAGACTACAGTTACTCAGTCGTTCATGTTAATAATTTAACCATGGAATGAAAATTCAGGAACTTGGCATAAAGGTTAAGCCTAAAATGTTGACTATATTCTATATCCATATACAGTCAAACCTGTTATAACAGTCATCTCTATACAGCGGCCAACTGTCCAAAGTAGTCACTCTCGGATTGTCTTAAAATAGTATATTCTATTGAATCAAAGATTGATGAGCTCGGCTTTTTTTAGTTCTTTGTTTGGTTTGAGCAGACAAAGGAAGCTTGTATGAAAAACATAATTTGCTCCACTTTCAAAATTTGCAAAATTCCTCAACCACTAACTTTTCTTTCATTAATAATCCTCAATAACTTTTCGTAACTTTGAATACAAGTGAGTAAAATTGTAGGGTACACAATATGTGTTTGGCAGACCTTCATAATATGCCTGCAAAAAACAGTTCAGGAGTTCATGAACAGTCCATGAACAGCTCATGAACGTTAAATAGTCTCAAGTTTTCATGAACTGTTCATGAACTACCCATGAAGGTTCAAGAACTGTTCATGAACTCTTAAACTGTTTTTCGCAGGGGATCTATCAAATCTGTTATATAATAATCTTACTTGGGAAAATAGTTAAAAAATGTTAAATGGCCTAGGTTGATGACATTTTATGAGTATTAAAACGTTAACGAACAGTTTATGTACATTCAAATGTTAATGAACAGTTCATGAACTGTTTATAAATGATTCATGAGCTTCTTGCAAACTTCATGAACCATTCATTAACATTTGGACATTCACGAAGTGTTAAATTACATTTGATTATTCATAGATAAATTATAAATCCATTTAGCAGTTCATGAACTGCTCATAAAGTGTTCATCAAACTTCGGCCAATTTAAATTTCTGAACGATTTTCCCAAGGAAGATTATTATATACCGGATTCGATAGATCCACTGCGAAAAACAGTTCAGGAGTTCATGAACTATTCATAAACAGTCAATGAACCTTCACGGACAGTTCATGACCAGTTCATGAAAACTTGAGTCTATCTAACGTTCATGAGCTGTTCATGGACTGTTCATGAACTCCTGAACTGTTTTTCGCAGGTATCTTATGAAGGTATACCAAATGCACAATGTGAACCCTATAATTTTACTCACTTGTATTCATAGTTACGAAAATATGTTGACGATTATCGATGAAAGGAAAGTTAATGGTTGGGGAATTTTGCAAAGTTTAAAAGTGGAGGTAATTATTTTTTTCGTACAAGTTTACTTTGTCTGCTCAGACGAAACAAGAACTAGAAAAAGAGTAAATCATCAAAACTGCAGCCAAGCTCATCATTCTCTGATTCAATATAATATACTATTTTAAGACATTGCAAGAGTGACCACTTTGAAAAGGAACATTAGGTGGAGCTCCTATGTTTACTTTGCATTCCATGGTTAAATTATTAACATGAATGACTGGGTAACTGTAGTCCATGCTATACGTAGTTACGATGATGTCCTGTCGAGGAGTAATTAAGCTATTAGTTCCTTAGTTCAATTTTACTTGACATCTTTTATGGTTATCTTTTTCTGTTGTTTTCTACATGCCTATCATAAAATCGTAACAGCCAACTTCTGTCAAAAATACTTGCGTACATGAACATTACTAGACATTTGCTATTTACATGATCTATACTGCTAGTGGGATGCTAAAACATAATGAATATATATTTTTTTTACTGACTATGTATATGTTTTTCTTGTTCTTCTATGTCGATTTGTGTATCTTCGTACATAGCTTTGTTTTGGTAATTGGATACATAGTGACAGTAAAGCAAATATATGAGCTAAAAGATGCAGGGATACTATTTCTGATGGTATGCCTTCATAATAAATCACATGATTGCATTGAAACTTGACAACCTCGCTTTCATGTTTCTGTTGGGAATGCCATTAAGCAAATAATAAAATTAAGGAATTTTGCCTACTCCTATTTCGGAACATTTTCGATATGTTGTTAAGCATGAAATTTGACCCTAGAATTGATGAAAAACGCTTCTGTTGCAATTTGTGTGAGGTTAAGGCTTATAATGGTTTAAAATGACTGTACTACATAGATTTCTTGAAGTATTCATTTTTTCTATACTTACTACTTAATTCGTTTAATTATAAATTCCATTTAAATAGAACAAATCGTGACATCTGTTTATTAATATGTCAACGTGATACCAGTCAAGTAATAGAATTTAATCTCATTCTAGTTTAAAACGGATTTATCAACAATACAATACAATCAAATACAATATGTATATCAATCAACCTGCGAGATTTAGTGGTTTATTCAACTTTATTCAACAAACTTTATTATTGCCGTAACAAATTGTGTCTATTCATTTGTCGTCGTACATCAGCTTATCTATCTTCATGTATTCGTCAATGCACCGTTCACATTCAAATTAGTAAAATTGGCGTCTATAGAGGCAATTGAATTGATTGGTTGATTGATGATAGTTTATTTAAAGACACATAACCAATGTTTTTACGATTAGATACAGGATAATATTTACAATATTATAAGCTAATTTTTTGTTTCTTTTTGAATTGATCTCTATTTAAATCTGTGAAAGCGTTGTACTGATTTAGAATTTGTGGCCCTCTAAATGCAAATGAGCGTTTCCCTATGTCTGTTTTTACTTTTGGCAATAAATACTGATGTTGTCGAGTGTTATAAACTTTGGATGATTTTTTAAAAAATGATTAGAATGTTTCTCCAGCACGCCCAGACATAGCATCATGAGCTTGACATGCAGTTGTTAGTTGAACGATATCAGTGATACATAGCCAGTTGAGCTGCAGCAATGCATCTTCCATGTGGTCATATTTTGAATTCCTAAGTAATATTTTGGCTGCCCAGTTCTGAAAACTAAGTTGAATTCTTCGTAGCTCTGTTTTACAACATGATGATTACATATGGATAGTATAAACATCAGGATTGATAATTTTACTTTCGATAACTCTTTTAAATAATGGTAGTGGGAGCATATCACGAAATTTGTAGGTGTTTGATAATCGCCAGGCTGCTATTTGTAATAATTTATTGACATGACTTTTATATAAATGTTCATCGTCGAAAATTACACCTAGATTTCTATTTTTTTTGTTACCAACTACAATGGCTTGTGTCTTTTTAATGTTAATTAATAGTGAGTTGGATTTACACCAAGATAAAATAAGTTTAAGTTTTTACTTCACTAGATTTTGAAGTTTGATTTAAAGAAGGTATAGCTTTAGGATTATAATTATATAAAAGTTGTGTATAACACTGTAAGAGGTATGCTGTATAACATTAGCTAAATCGGTGACAAATAAAGTGAATATAGCAATGGTCCTAAAATTAACCCCTGTGGTACTCCACACGTTAAAGTTACTTCATCAGACATCTTCGAACCCACGCAGATAATCTGCTTTCTGCCTTTTAGATAAGACTCAATCCATTTTATTGCACTGTTTCCTATGCTATATCGATGTAACTTTTCTAATAATATATTATGATTTATGCTATCAATGGCTTTTAACATATCTAATAATATTAACAAGGAGAGATGTTGATCATCCATTGCTATATAGATCTTCTCTGAAATTTTTAACAGTGCTGATACTGTGGGATGTCCATATCGATAGCCATGTTGAGATTCACATAAGTGGGGCTCTACATATGAATATGATTGTTTGTACACAATGCGCTCCATTACTTTAGACAGAAGTGTTGTGAGTGATGGAGGGCGGTGTTGACCAGGCTCAGTTGCAGAAGTTTGCTTTGGTTCAGGAGTAGCAAGAGTTACTTTATAACAAGATGGAAATGTAGACAATTCTATTGACAGATTGATAAGTGATGTCAGACGATGTGCAATGAGTGGCATAGATGTTTTAAGAATATATCCGTTGATTTCATAGATTCCAGGAGCGCTCCAATTAGGAAGTGAAATGACAGCTTGGATGACTTCTGACAATGTTGCATATGTTAATTCCAAAGTAGATGGAATTATTGGAATAGTAGTAAAATCAGGTACAGTTGCAGTTGTTTTATGAATGTTTGGCCCAACTTCAGAAAAAAATGTATTCAGTCTATTCAATTCGCTTTTAGTTTTTGCTTTACATTTTTCTTGAATCTGACTCCAGGTTCAAGTTGTTGAAAATAGGCTCTAAATTGGATCCGAAATGGATTCGAAATGGATCTGAAATGGATCTGAAAGTGATCTGAAATGGATCTGAAATGGATCTGAAATGAATCTGAAAAGGATCTGAAATGGGTCTGAAATGGATCTGAAATAGATCTGAAATGGATTTGAAATGGATCCGAAATGGATTTGAAATAGATCTGAAATGGATCTAAACTGGATCTGAAATGGATCCGAAATAGATTTGAAATGGATCTGAAATGGATCTGAAATGGATTCGAAATAGATATGAAATGGATCTAAAATAGATCTGAAATGGATTTGAAATGGATCTGAAATGAATCTGAAATGAATCTGAAATGGATTTGAAATGGATCTGAAATAGATCTGAAATGGAACTGAAATGGATCTGAAATGGATTTGAAATGGATCTGAAATGGATTTGAAATGGATCCGAAATGGATTTGAAATATATCTGAAATGGATCTGAAATGGATTTTAAATGGATCTGAAATAGATTCGAAATAGATATTAAATGGATCTAAAATAGATCTGAAATGGATTTGAAATAGATCTGAAATGGATCTGGAATAGATTTGAAATGGATCTGAAATGGATCCGAAATAGATTTGAAATAGATCTGAAATGGATCTGAAATGGATCTGAAATGGATGTGAAATGGATTTTAAATGGATGTGAAATGGATCTGAAATGGATTCGAAATAGATATGACATGGATCTAAAATAGATCTGAAATGGTTTGAAATGAATCTGAAATGGATCTGAAATAGATCTGAAATGGAACTGAAATGGATCTGAAATAGATTTGAAATGGATCTGAAATGGATTTGAAATGGATCCGAAATGGATTTGAAATAGATCTGAAATGGATCTGAAATAGATTTGAAATGGATCTGAAATGGATCTGAAATGGATGTGAAATGGATCTGAAATAAATCTGAAATGGATCTGAAATAGATTTGAAATGGATCTGAAATGGATTTGAAATGGATCTGAAATAGATTTGAAATGGATCTGAAATGGATCCGAAATGGATTTGAAATGGATCTGAAATAGATTTGAAATGGATCTGAAATGGATCCGAAATGGATTTGAAATGGATCTGAAATGGATCTGAAATGGATCTGAAATGGATTTGAAATGAATCTGAAATGGATCTGCAATGGATTTGAAATGGATCTGAAATGAATCTGAAATAGATCTGAAATGGAACTGAAATGGATCTGAAATGGATTTGAAATGGATCTGAAATGGATCTGAAATGAATCTGAAATGCATCTGAAATAGATTTGAAATGGATCTGAAATGGATCTGAAATAGATTTGAAATGGATCTGAAATGGATCCGAAACGGATTCGAAATGGATCTGAAATAGATTTGAAATGGATTTGAAATGGATCTGAAATGGATCTGAAATGGATCTGAAATGGATCTGAAATAGATTTGAAATGGATCTGAAATGGATCCGAAATGGATTTGAAATGGATCTGAAATGGATTTGAAATGAATCTGAAATGGATCTGAAATGGATTTGAAATGGATCTGAAATGAATCTGAAATAGATCTGAAATGGAACTGAAATGGATCTGAAATGGATTTGAAATGGATCTGAAATGGATTTGAAATGGATCCGAAATGGATTTGAAATAGATCTGAAATGGATCTGAAATAGATTTGAAATGGATCTGAAATGGATCCGAAATAGATTTGAGATGGATCTGAAATGGATCTGAAATGGACCTGAAACGGATTTGAAATGGATCTTAATGGATATGAAATGAATCTGAACTTGATCCGCCTCCAGAGATTACAAAACAGAGGAATGAGGGCAGTACTCCGTTGTAATTATCCCACTCGAATCTCTGATATGCAAAGCCGGCTTGGCTGGCTTTCTGTCAGAGACAGAATAACCTCACACCAACTAATGCTCACTCACAAACTAAAATTCAATCTAGCACCTCCTTGGCTCTCCCATATATTTCAACAACCAAATACGACCAAGACAAAATCTCACACCAATAATGACATATACATCAAGACAAGCCATCGCCACTCATTTCAATATGCTGGTGCTCACAAGTGGAATGATCCACCGTCTACAATGAAGGAGGTTTTCAAAAGGAAAAGTTTCCAGAGTCTCCTTGAGAAGCATTTAAATACCAATAAAATTACAGCATCTAATAACTGTTAAGTTTCGTAGTTAATTAACCTTGTAGCTGTATATATATATCTATGTATTATTGTAATCAATTATTTTATGTTTATTCTCTAGTTTATTACGTAAATCAGTCCTGTGAAAAAATTTTATTGTAAAACTTATCAGGTTCTGAATAAATGATGATGATGATTTCCATCCACATGTAATGGATTGCTATTATCATTAACCAACATTATTTTTATTATTCAGTTCCGTTTTGAGTGGGTCTAAGAAGTAAGTTTGGATCCTGTTTAAGATGCGGTTAAATGTTTTAAGGGTGAAGATGCAGAAAAATTCTGCTAGGAATTCTTTGAACACTTCTTTCTAACATTTGCTTGTATACATACATGTCCTGCTAAAAGGCAAAGATCCTTCTGGAGCACCTCTGGTATACGGGGATGACTCCATGAGTTTGTTAGGGTTATATTTACCGAGCTTCAAATTCAGAAATCTATTCAACATTATTCAATATTGTTCCAGGATCATTCTTTCCAGATTACTCACAATTCAAAAAGTATACCCTTTCGATTCAATTAATTGGTCTCAACTATTGTGAAATAATATAACCACATTGAATAATCAAACTACTACATTAAGAAATAATTGCTCAAAATCTCTTAACTGTATCACGCCTTAGTTAGTATGGTCCATTTGTCATCGTATCACTTGGATCTTAACTTCAACAATGGTAGAATTTCCTACCTTGATATCATCTCTGAGCATTTGTAAATTAGTTGTGCTGACATCAGTGTTGTTTAATGCCGTCTTTGAAAACAGAAATATAGACAATGTTAATATCTTCATAACTCCTAGAATCTGTTCAATGAGTTTTTTTCTTTTAAAACACTGTATATTTCACCAATGTATAAAGCAACAAGATAAGATCAGAATAATCAGAATAATAATCTTTATTTCACTCATATTTAGTATGTTAGATACATATAATATGACTAACGTCTTTATCGTTATATTCAAGGGCGATAACTTTTGTAATATCACAGTGTTTCCAATAAGCTGGCATAAATAAGTAAATTAGAATTTGAACATTTGAGCAACACATTTTTGTAAAACCTTTTATGCTAAAGTTTGTTACTTTTTAATCATATGAAAAATCAATCCATCATCCTATTGATGGACATACTGGGAAGTTATACAAGTGTTAATACAAATGTTAAGTCAGAAAGATTAACTCCATCATTGAGATGAAGTTTATGTACAATTGAATTGCAGGATAATTCTACTGAGCTCTGTGGATCTTAGCAGGGCTAGAACTTGGGACTACAGATCTACCTAATAAACCTTAATGAGTCATCATGTATGTAATGTAACGTATGAAATCCTCACCATCAAAATCTTCCTAGATGTTGCTGCATCTACTGTTGCTGTATTTGATCCCAGTTGTAATTTACCTTGAAGCATACCCGTCAAATCAAGCCTGATTGAAGGAAATCAGAGAAATTATCATTAGCACCTTACAATAAAATTTAATCGCTGATTTCCGCCATTATTTATCAAGCCAGATTTGGTTCATATCGTTTATGGAAGTCTTGTTATTGTCGCAGTAGGCCACTCAACATTGAATAGCACTCAGTATCCTTTAATTTAGTAAGATGTATCATTAAACAGTCTATAACTAACACGTCACGTGATCTGAATGAGGTGTTTGGTACGTTCATATCATCAAATCCCTGTTGCTGCTGAGGCCACTCAAAAGACTGCTATTACCACCCCTTATGGCGTCTTCACTAGGATGCATATCGGGCTATGAAATGCGACCGAAACATTTCAATAGTTCATGGATGTCTGGATGACGTCTGTTGCCCACTCCATTCTTTCCCTGTCTATCTGGACGATAGCCATCCTCCGAACACATGTGGTTGACTGTCGCAGCCTATTCACACGTCTGGCAGAGTATGGTTTAATCATCAATCCTATTAAGTGCCAATTTGGTCAAACCATTCTTTACTTTCTTGAATATGAGATTGCTGTTGCTAGAATCAGCCCATCGTCTGACTGTGCCAATTCTATTTCACAGCAGCCAGCTCCATCAAATCTTCGACCTCCAAGTGAATACCTTGGATTGCTGAAATTCTACGAACAATTCAGTGCAAAATGTTCTTCATTACTTGCTGTTCTTTGACACACTCTACCTTCTACGAAAGGGAAAGCCAACAACTTCGAACTGGACCGAAGATTGTGAATGATCCTTCACAGACAGTAAAGCTTCACCCATAGCTTCTACACTCCTTACGTACCCTAAATCTAACGTCCCAATCAGTAATCACTAACCACTGACGCACCTGCTGTAGGAGTTGGTGCAGTCTTGGAGCAATACACACAAGTGCAAGTACATCACCTCTGTTTTTTCATACAAACTGCACCGTCAAGAAACTCAATTTCCAACAGGAAGGCCATTTTTGATCAGCTTCACAACTTATTTCGAGCTGTTATCAGAAACACAGCGTTTAATATCGTCGCAATTTATCTGGCCTGGGCTGAAATAAGATATTGGCAACTGGGCGAAGGCTTTCATCCAATGTCAACGTGCCATAGTTCAACGACATACAATTCCTTGTCCAAAGTCATCATCCACCAGATTGTTGTTTCAATCAAATCCATGTGGACATTGTTGGACCTTTCTTTGGCAATTTCTAATGGACATCTTTACGTTTTACAGTCATTGACCGCTACAACTGATGGTCAGAAGCCATTCCAATGCAAGATGCTACCGGTCTGACGTGTGCCAAAGCATTACTGTAACTACTGGATATTACGTTTTGGAGAGCAACAATGAATTCTGACAGGGGGCATCAACTCACATCTGATCTCTGAAACTCTTGAAGCACTCTTTTGGGTACAGCTTCTCTTTGTACTTTTCTGGAAATTATTCGAACAATGATTCTAAGCAAGGTTCTTGTTTACCCGGGTTACCATTCCTCATAGCCGATCCATGACTTCCAGATTCATTTGGAATCACAAATGGAATATAATTTTGTGTATTGCTTTACAGACATCGTTTCGATAAAAGGGTTTTAATTCACGTTCCAGTTGTATTATTTTATAAAATAATAATAAGCAATAACTTCTACACCCAAAGTGACAACTGACTCAAAAAATTGAAATAAATCATGCATACGAATCATCATTATGAATAAGACATACGTATTTGATGGTGTATTATCTTTGATGCGTTTACGAAGGACTTCTTTGTATTTTTCAATTAACAATGAGCTGTAAGAGCAATAGCAGCAACACAAATCAAATCATTTGTGATAAAAATATTGAATTACAAATAAGAATGAGTCATGGTACTTAAAACATACCTAGTATTATTCAGCATCGCACATATTACATCTGCATTTGACGATGATAGTGTCCTCCTTGAAGTAGAAGAGGAAAAAGTAATAAAAATAGTAATCCAGTAAAAAGTGTGTTGTTGCAAAGGTATCCTGATTTAGATTGATTACTATATAATTTGAGTAATGATGAATACCCTCTCTATTCATGTCTGAAATTTATCTTTCCAAGCTATAATCATCTCACTACTTTTATCGGAAAATTCTTGATTTGAAAATTGTAATTTAGAATATCACAATACCAGATATCATTGAAGCAATACTAAAACGTAAAATCTTATAAAAACAGATATTCTTCTTAATCAACATTACTAACCATCTTCAACAGACTGAAGCTTGATAAATTAGATAAATCGTACATACAAAAATAGATGTATCATAGCGAGATAGCTATCTACATCTTCATTGTGATCACCTTAATGATTTCTGAACAATAAAAAATATATCATCCACCATGCTTGACGTTAATGAATCGTCATCTGTTATATCCAATGCAACAGCCTAAACGAAAACCAAATTAATATTGGAATGAAATGATTGGAATCAGAGTGCACAGACGGCATCAATAGGTTTAAACCTAGACAACAATTTTTTTATTTTGATTCGCATGAAGCTGATGTATATAAAGACTTGAGTAAAGATAATTATGATGATGATAATTAATTATCCTGGCTTTATTATAAATTATCCTAATTATGAACTAGGCTTTTGGATAGCTTGCACAACTGTTTATAGGCTTTTTTATAAGCGTACATTGTCAAT
The DNA here is from genome assembly GCA_916610825.1 of Haliclystus octoradiatus. NCBI lineage: Eukaryota > Metazoa > Cnidaria > Staurozoa > Stauromedusae > Haliclystidae > Haliclystus > Haliclystus octoradiatus. The sequence goes on from OU744451.1 coordinate 26,846,293, forward strand.
CAATAAACGAAGTACTGTGGGAAATCGTTAGGCTACAAAATTTGAACGGCAAACAAACATAAATGTGGTTTTGCACTCTTGCTGTCTGACTGTACAACATGTCCGCTGATCAAAGAGTTCGTACTAACTTGTAGTAGCCTTAGGCATATCATACATCAGCAGACATCACCTACCATTACGACAATAAAGAGTGTAGTATTACATCTCTTATGTCATTATTAAAAAAGCAAACCTTGTCTATCATTTCTCTGATGAAATATTCCTCCAATTGAATATATTTTCCACACAAAAGCTAAAGATAATACAAAACCATGAAAAGACTTAGAACTTTATAATTGCACAAAAGGTCGGACACTTCATGAACATATGAACGTAAATTTCACAAATATCCATGAACACTTAATGAATCTCTAATGTACTGTTGATTCAAAGGTGATGTATGTTTTTGAAACATTACATGAACGATTGGGCAAATTCAAATTCATGATCTCACAAAAGTTTGTGGCAGCTGCTGCTTTGGCATCTTCGACGACGAGTTACGATTATATAGAATTTTGGTGTTTTACGACAATCATTTAGCAAATATATTTTTGATGTCTTTTCGCTGGCTTTAAACCACACAGTGCTTCAGGGATGCTATGGTGGGCACGTCTGTTTTACGGAAAACAGATAGAAATTTATGGAAAAATATAAAACGAAGTCCGTTGTATTCTGTTTTCCTGTAAACGAGTGTACCACATGGGAATATATCGTCGCGAGCGGTGGCTCTAGGTGGATTAGATGCAGTGAAAATAACATTTTGCAATTATGCCTTGGATTGGGAATATTTTGTCTATTTTGTCTTAGCATCTGATACTTTTTATCTGTGAAATTAATCTTCGATAGAAAAGAATACAGAATTGTAAATCTTTTCAAATTAAATACGAATGACAATAGCTGACAATAGTGTTTGCACGTAGTTGACAATAGTTTGACAAACTAAACATTGGAGTTTACGTTCACAATCAGAGTTTTAACGAAAGCTTTCAATTCGATGTTATATACTATATGGAGAAACGTTATTGCAGTTACCATTTGTATCCGTTTGCGAAGGATACCATCTTGCCATTGCTCAGCCCAATTGTTACGAGATTAGTAATGAGAAGAATCGGAAATAAGATTCAACCATAGAAATCGACAATAATGTAATAAATCACAAAGCAATGTTTTAAGTAGACGAATACCTATATCAAAATAACTAGCGAATATGACAGTGACAAAATTACAAAATACGTAAATCAATCAATCAATCAATCAATCAATCAATCAATCAATCGATCAATCAATCAATCAATCAATCAATCAATCAATCAATCAATCAATCAATCAATCAATCAATCAATCAATCAATCAATCAATCAATCAAACAATCAATCAATCAATCAATCAATCTCAATCTCCAACATTGTTTATTTTATTTATTGCTGATCTTGCTGCGCAGTTGAGAACCTCTTGTACAGATCTCAAATTTTTATTTTATGCTGATGATTTAGTATTGTATTCCTCTAGTAAAGACGCCTTACAGAGCGGACTCAATGTTTTATTTAATTGGTGTAATGGAAACCAGCTGTTTGTAAACCTCAAGAAAAGCAAAATAGTAAAGTTTAGAAAAGGAGGTGCACTCAAGAAAACGGATATCCTTATTTATGGAAATGAAATCGTGGAATTTGTCAAGTCATATGATTACCTTGGTGTATGCTTACAACAAACATTGACATTCACACATCATATATCAAATAAATTTAACAAGTCTATGGTAACTATTGGTGCCTTGCAAAGCCTCCCAAGAGTGTCATTGACTACAGCTTCAATGGTTTTCTATATGAAAGTTTCTCCTGTTATTACTTACGCCTTCGAAGTCATAGCTCCATTTTTAAAATTAAATCAGCTTGTCTATCTTGATAGAATAAAAGCAGCATATTTGAAACGTACTCTTGGTGTCCACACAAATTCATCAAACACATTGATGTTTATTTTCTGTAATACACCTTCGTTTGTTGAAGACATCAAGAGTCAATACCCTTTCGAAACAAATACTATTGAATTATATAGCAAAGCACGCAATCAAAAAGTATATACGCTGCTATCAGGTGATTACATAAACGCACCTATTCTAAAAACTCTAAGTTGGCAGGCATGCAACCAAAGCAACCGAAGTTACATTGCTAGATTGTCCGTTCACGGCTTTCATCATGAAATTTGCACTAATAAAATCTTCCATAAGCCTAAAGAAAGCTGCTACTGTCAAGAGTGCAATGGAAATGCAAGTGATCTCTATCACATCATGAAATGTCCAGCAATTCTTTCATGTACAAAATACATCAGAAACAGAGAAGCTTTATGAAAGAAAAAAAAAAAAAATAATAAAAATAATAGTAGTAGTAATAATAATAACATATTGCCTATAGTAGTTGAGTATCAAATCTTTATGTTCTACTTGACAATAGTAACGATAATAACAATAGCGAGAACAATAATCATAACAATTGGGATAATACCAAAAAAAAAAAAAAATAATAATAATAATAATAAAAAAATAAATAAATAAATAAATAAATAAATATATATACATATTTATATATATACTATACTATATGAAACAAATATACCGACCTCTTATCTTATCATTTAATTATTTAAAATATTATTAATTCAATTTCAATTTGTAATAACCATGTATATCCCATAAAAAGTTTTATCTCGAAATGAGATGCAAATATATGACACATCAATCAATCAATCAATCAATCAATCAATCAATCAATCAATCAATCAATCAATCAATCAATCAATCAATCAATCAATCAATCAATCAATCAATCAATCAATCAATCAATCAAACAGTTCCATTAATCCATGATAATAACTACGTAAACGACTGGAGGAGTAAATTAAACAGAATATCAATAATATCGATAATATCCAAATGTCGAATGTTCAAACTCCAACTGAAAACATCATCGCAAAATAGTTGTTGCTATAATATGGTTACAATTGCATACTACGCAAACAACAAAAACAAAAGTAATAAAAATGCTGGGGCGTTGCAAAACTGTCAGTAAATACGCAGAAGGGGAGGTCATCTAAAAGCATACAGCTGCGCACAGGTGGGAAGGGGTGTCAAATCTTGGGACATTTACATATGTGTACTGTATGTATGGCCCCTAATGATGGCCCCTAATGATGGCCCCTGTTAAAGGTTGATTATTCTAAACATTAATCAAATTCATGAATTCATTCAGTTTTAATAGCGTAATCCCTTTACCTGTAATGATTGGCAGACTTTACTGTTAGATAATATATTAAGAACACTACCTAAACAGAAGATTGTGAAGACATTAGACAATGTTTTTTTGTAGAGATAAATAGAATGTGATGCTATATATGAGATTTGGTTTTGTAGCTCTAGAAGTATATTGAAGCTCAACCAGGGTTGGATTACGTTTCAAGAACAAATACATTAACAACCTTGTTAAACGTTCTTGAAATAACGTTTCTTTCTTGCTAGATACTATCAAGTAATATGAAATAAAATAAGCAAAAAAGAAGTTAGATAAAGAAGTTTGTTAAATAATCAAATGCATTACAACGAAAGTAATTATTACAAGCTTTTTGGTTTATCATGAAAGTGTCTAAAGAGATGTTTTACAAATGCTAATTTTCCCATATGGAGGGGAATCAATTTTCAAATGCAACGAAAACAATTAGATATTTGGAATTTTACCCGTAACGAGGTTTACCTTAAATTACCATATAAGAATTAGAATCAGAAAGGGAAAGTCTCTTGTGTTACTTTGAGCTCAGCTACTCAAAGATTCTCTGTCTGTCTTCGAAACCAATAGCAAATAATATGTACTATTCAAAATAAAACGTCCTACTTTTCGTAGCCCAACACAAGCCAACTAAAAATGTTTATGAATGCTGATTGTAATAATAAAAGTCAATTGGCCACCATAAAATTGAGTTGGCGTAAATCGAGATGAGTTGGCATGTTTTGGCGAAGCAGTTCGGATGAACAATCTAATATTGTTCTCAAGCTTTTTTCAAGTTGTTTTGGAAATCAAAAATGTAATCCGGCTGCTTTGGCCAATTCGGGCCAACAGCTTTCCTATCAGCAAAATACGTGGCTTCAACGATTGGTTAAAAATGACGTAATTCGACTTTGGCAAGGACAGTTATATTTATGTTTTAGAATTCGCTTCAATTTATTTCAAGACTGAAATGTTGCTATGTTTGGAATGGTTTATCTCTGTATGTTGTTTATGAAAACACATCATGGTTCTATATCCTTGAATCAATTCACTTTCTACACGCTGCATATGAAGTCGACATATGTGTATACCATTACTACATTGGCGTGAATCAGTGAGTGTTGGCCAAATCTAAAAATATTTTGGCAACATTTCATTTTATCTCGCCAACACACATCGATTTGACCGCTGAGTTGATGCGTGTTGGGCTATGACACAACAGTCATTTGGCCGTAGCTAACAGGGAATCCTTATGTGCTTTTTATGGAGATATAGATCGCATGATACTCCGACCAATCAAATTGCATGAATTATTTTCCAGAAGACGGTTGTAATTAGTACGACCTCTTAAAAGCAAACCCTGAACAGGGTCCATGAACAGTCCATGAATTCTTTACAAACATTATGTATTATAAGTTCATGAAAAATTGGGTCATTTAATGTTCATGAACAAGTCAGGCATCATTCATGAACTCATGAACTAGTCTTAGGAGGGGTGGTTCATGGATCCAAAATAAAGCTTCTTGACGAAGAAGGGTTGTTGATACCAATTAACAAAATTATTGAAGTAGTATACTGTAATATTGAATTACACAATCTTGAGAGTGTCGCAGAGGCAAACTGTTGATAAATTGATCATCCTACCTTCTGCAGCTGATTCCGATAGATTTTGATCAGCCTTGAATATGGAAGAAAATAGATCATCATCTAGTAGCTTTAATACAGTTGAAATTGTTTACAATGTCACCTTTATAGCTGATGATTGTTTATAAGCTACTGAGTATAGCTGATGTTCCTGATATAGCTGATGATCTTTACAAATAATTGGCTATACCGGCACATCACTTACAACACACATTTTGAAAGCTCCATTTTGAATTTTTGCTGGTTAGACAATGTTATATTTTCAATGGAATATAATTTTACATTGACATTCACCTTCTAAGAACAGAAACATAACAAATTGGAAGACAGATATAAAGAACATATGTCAACGAAAGAGGAATCGAACCCAGGTTTCTCATGCCAATCACGTGGACACTATTCCAAAGATGGTCATTTGAAATACATCACTGCTTAGTAAGGATATGGATATATTTACAGTAATGTTTCGTGTTGTGAATCATCTTGTTTACAAGAATCTCTGTCAATTGTTTGTGATCGTGATTAGTGACGATCATTGTGAGCAGAAATAATAAATATAAAATGTACAATTGATACATTCTCGTAATGTTACCCTCTTTTAGCCACTTATATCATAAAAAAGTAAAAGTAATGTAGACGGTGTCGCCCTACCGAAGGCACCCGTACCACTCCTCTATTTCTAGATGAGTGGCTTTTTTCGCTGAGAGCAATGATTTTAAACGCTCTTTGTTGATCTCAGCCGCGACACTGCAGATCAATTTCAACAGATTTCATGGCAGATAGGTCTTGATTGTCAATGCGCAACGATTCGCCGCAGCTACTCACAATGCAATTTCCTCTGGACCATTCCATCCGCCATCCTCAGATGGTACTCATTTGATGTTTCAGATAAAGTAAAGGCTGAGTTGACCTTAGGGGGATTTGAACCACAGTCGATCAGATATGACCCGATCTGAAGTTCGGTTGCTCTGCCATCTGAGCTAATCCTCCTTATATCATATGCTTAACTATATTTAAAAAGGTATTGCGCAATTGAACTTGCTTTAATATCCTCTTTCGGTGAAGGTTGCTAGTAGACCGAACATTGTACGGGGAATGCGAATATGCAAACTAGTTAACAAGAGAATTCAAATTTTAGGAATTGTCTGAAATCTAGAATATCTAGATTAGTAGATTTTGATGGGAAAAAGTAATATATAGAGCCTAACTCTGTCATAATCTGAAATCGGCCAAAAGTCTGGAAATGATGACTATAACAATAGCGTGACCTACATTCATAATTATATGGATCAAATATAAAGAACTTCATGAATTGATCATTAGCATATCTCAGCCAATCTAACATAATGACCTAAACAGAACTGATCCATCCGATAATTAAGCTGATGTTTTGTTCTAAAATGTTCATCTACACATCTTCCCAATACTGAGATTATATGGCTTTTAATAATTAATCAATTCCTCCACTTCAATTAGACTGACATATTAATGTTACTTACCACCAATATCTGTGTCATGAAATTCAAATATAATTCTGTACGTGAGCTAATCAGAGCGATTTCACCAAGAATTGCATCAAGATCACGTGGATCAACCCTAAGCGATACAACAACAACAACACAGATGTAAACAAATTAAGATTAGTATGGCTGCCTGACTCATATACTCACAGGTAGTTTTGATTAATGGTTACATTACATATAGCTAAATGCGTAACAATGACAGGTAAATAAAGTGATCATTTCAAAGTGTATTGTAATAAAACAGCACAAAATACTTTATATGGTGATCTATAGTCTGTAAAATATCTAATTGAAAATACATTTAAGTAGTTAGTTACCACCATTAAACATTAAGTCATAACAATATCATCTACTTAAGAGGATTGATTAGCAGGAGGATTATATAAGATTTTAGCTGGCGGTGCAATATCATTGATTTGTATATAATATTTTGTCACTCACGGTGGTGTTGTTTCAACAGACGATGATACTTTTACAGCCTTGATAGGTTTTGATAAATTCTCAATCTAAAGCAGAAGAACAACAAAATATTATAGACTGAAGCCATAGATAATAATTGTCAAAGACTACGCATTCATTTTCTGTAACTTGAAGTTTCTCGCTTTATGCGATCATCAGACAGATACTATTAATGAAAAATATATACCAGTTACTCTTGTTTGACAAAAGTGAGAAGAAATGTGAAAAAACTGCTGTTATACTTACAATGGTTTTATCTTTAAAATTACTAAGTTATTTTGTTATTTATTGTTAATAGTTTCCTTAATTAATTAGCACTGTTATAAGGCTAAGTTTTTGTTTCTTTAAAATTAGATAAATAATATTTGTTTTCATGTCTACATTTTGATATGAGTTCAGAATTTTTATTTAATATGTCTCCTTTTGCGCAGATGATGTGAAATTTTTCTACTAAACATAGGTGACATTTTTTTGATATATTATTATAAGATCTGCCGGTTGCCAGAGATGACCATTTAATCGTGTAATCTATGTCTTTGTCTTTGAGATCCCATAAATGTTTTGATAATTGGGTGCTTGATGATAAATTGCTGTGTCTGAAGGTCGAGGTGTGCTGCGTATAGCGTGTTTTAAATGTTCCTTCCGTGAGGACGATGTAACTTTTTCCTTCTGGATCGTTTGGTGTTGAAACGTTGGCGTTATAAATCAGGCTTTTTGACTGGCATTTATTGTCAAATGGACATTTCTCTTTATTTCTACAGTAAACCTATAATCAGAAAACATTTCCCCAAAACCCACAGATTTAACAAAATATTTAACTTTAACTGCGTCAAGGTAAGCTATAGCTGCACTAGCAACATGGACACAATAATCAAGAACCATAACAAAAAGATAACTAACAACAACGAAAACAACGTCACAAACACCGCTTCATGTAACTGTAGAAATATTTGCACTGTGTAGATAGAAGGCATTACCCTCCAAAGCACTGCATTTTGATATTTATAGACATTAAAGACATTTCCATAACTACCAACTTACTGTTTTATCAATGTTTCGTGTTTCATAACAAGCATCCAGCATTGAACTGAATTGACGATCGCATTCAGTCTTAAAAAAATAACACATAGGCTAGATATTATGTAGTTGATAATTAACAGGTATTGATGGAAGGGGAGGTGAACATCGCCCGATAAAGACATTCAAGGTCCTTCAAGTCAACATACATAAATAATCTTGATTTCAATGTATTTAAATGTATCAGGAACGCATATCAAAATTTCTTGCTTTCATTCGAATTACATATTGATCGACTTGGAAATGACTAATGTACTATAGGGTTACCACACATTTGCCATGTTTGTCTTCGTATTTGTTTGTCTTCGTATTTATCAAAGAAGAATATAGTTGGGAGACACAAGTGAAGAATCTTGTAATTGCAGCATGCTTCCCGAATGTCTCAACTGTCGGAATATCATTCGACGCTGAATTTTCAATTCATGTCTTCACAATTTTAAATTCAATTTCAATTAATAAAATTAGCAAAGGGAATTCCACAACAGTTACTATATATTGTGGAATGAACAAAGACACAGCTAGTCTATATTTGTCTTTCATTCTGTGTTTATTTCAGATTTCAAACAACCATTAAATATATTCAATTTCAACTAAATATTGCTTTGTGAATCATTTACAAAGTTGATACATTTACGGGATTGGGCGTAGCCAATGTTACAATTTCTGTATTTAATCACTGATGAAACTTTTTGAAGCTTTGAGAAACTTCATGAAAAACTGATGAACTATTTATGAACTAGTTCATGAACAGTATCATGATTGTGACATGCACAAATGTTGAACTCGGTTCATGAACTTTTAACTAGTTTTAGTCATAATTCAGTAAATTCGGTTCATGAACTTCATATGTGAATCAGTACATGAAATCTTTATGAACTATTCATTATTTGATTTTGGACATATACATCAATATCAGAATACCAGCTAGTAGTGTTTGTTCAAAGTATTAGAGGATATTCTTTATTTCTTGGCTTGATTTGTTGTTCTTTTGCAAATGAGAAACTCAGGCTACGCCAATAAGAGACCTCCCTCGAATCAATATAGTTGGGAATATTCATTGTTTCATTTAGTAAATCAATTTTTCTTTCTATGATTGAAAGTGGATTATAATCTTCAATACTTGTCAATTTTTTTTCACTTTAGCAAAAAATTATAACTCCATACTTCCATTGACAATTTCTATCAAACATACCAGAGGGTTAGTGAATAAAGTAGATATATTTTAATCTATAAAATTCCCTCGTATGACTGTTTTCTCCACAGCATTCCAACAATTAATGACAAAAATTTATATTTCCTTTATGTAAACCTTTTACAAAATCCCACTGTTAAATTATTGCCTTCCAATCAATTAAATAATATATTGTCCAAGAAACCTCAAAACTAAAACTTAACCACATGACTCTGCATCTAAATTCTTAGCATCTAAATTCTCTTTAGTGGTGTAGAAAGATATATAATACGTCGCTCTTTGCTTGACAGATACTTAATTTATTAAGACAAGGAATTATCAACTCTACCATAACAACTGCTTCTATCAACTTGTTTTCGTTTGATAGAGTACCTATACTGAACATTTGTGCTTCAAAGTAATGTTTTTGAATGTATGGCTTCCAGTGTGATTGTGAAGGAATGTACAGCCACAGTGGAATTCATACATTCAAACGCATTACTTTGAAACACAAATTTTCAGTAAAGCTACGAATTCATTTAATGGATTTTTGAATGCCTTTTATAACATCAGTGATGTAATATTCCTGAGATTGTTACCTTCATAAAGACATAAAAAATTAGTGTTTTTCCCATGGACTTCGTGAATTAATTTAGAGTGGCATTGAGCACCCATTTAACAATATTTGTTTGGACTCAAATTTTGAACTTATGATTTTTTCATCCATTAGAACGATAAAATCAAAAATGCAATTCAACTTTCAAACTTTCACTTTATTGGACCAGTCTAATAGACGTGGGTTAACTTCAGCGACGTGATGGTGTCATTTTATGCAGGAATCAATATGAGTTTTTAATGATTTACAAAGAAAAAGATACACAAAAAATATCTGAATCAAATCCTCTGAAATCAAGGACAGCTTTGTATAGTTTGTGAGAAAGCCCACATCCCTAAACTTACTCTGTATTCTGAAAACATACATTGCTTATATTTTGCTGGGAAAACATTCATAATTAAAATAACAAACATATACATATGGTTGTTTTATTTTATTGTATCAATTTTAACTGTCTTATCGCCGTCTAAAATGCGAAAGTTACAGTAACAGAATGTGAATTTTTGAGTTCTCTATTTATATAGAAAAGGTCATGATTAATTAATAATAAATTCTTCATTATCTTCATTATTAATCAATGAAATAATCAATTCAATTTTTCTAGCTATCTGGTTTATTGTGAATTAAACTCATTAAATTATAAAATACATTTAGGACTTTTCATGGAAAGTTCATGAACTCACTCATGAACTTTTCCAGTTAATAAACTTTTGATCATGAACATTTCTCAAGTTCAAGAACTCTCATTGAATATTTAATTTGATCAACTATTCATAGATAGTTCATGAACCAGTTTTGAACTTTGGGAAAGGTTCATGAACTGGAAACCAAAACTTAAGTTCAGGCACTTTTTGTGAAAAGTAGATTGACAAACTTATCACAGAAAACTCATGAATAGTTCAATAACGTTTCACTAGATTCATGAACATTTACGAAGTTCATAAACTTTTTTCGCATAGAGTTAAGAGGTTCTTCCGGTTTTTGGAATCATGTTTTACCCAAGTATTTCATGTACACTCCTTGAACAATCCGATAGAAGAAGTTTATGTGATACTTGAGAAGAACAGATCATTAAAATTTATATTTACCAATTCCATAATATACTAGCAATGGACTACCCGGTGCGCTGCGTATATTCGGTCAGGATATATCGAGTAATATGTTGTACATAATGATGTTTCCATTCTTTTTTGATTAAATTCAAATCTGCATCGCCTTCGTCTCCTTGTATTTGGTCTCTCAGCACCCATCTATCTCGGGATCTAGTGCTGGGCATTTCATTGTTTCTTGAATCTGAAATATGTCTTCATAAAACTAAGTTACATGCCTTTGTATTGGAGGTAAGATTGATAACTGATTACTTAACCAGTTTCAAAACTTCCTAATTGAAAATATGACTATCGGTGAAACAAAATTACATACATTACATCTAAATTTTATGTGTGTATTTGCGGCATTTTATACTTTTCAACACGTTTTCAGGAACTCAAGACTGGAATGTTTGCTCTACACAGATAATTACAGCAATTGACATTTCAGAACAATATTTTAGTTCTTTGCACATCCTTTTGCAAATAAATACTGTCGCCAAAGTTTCTAAATCATAATATCATCTTAACACATGATTCTGGTCATAACAAAAGCCACCTTTTGGGATGAAAACAACAAATTTAGAGTATAGAACAAGTATTTGATTAGTTTTGAACACTAGTTTTTTATAGAACACAATTACCTATTTGATTAGTTCACAACATTGTGTAAACGTAAGAAAACGTAAGAAAACGTAAGAAAACGTAACGTATGTAAACAGTAGCAAAACATAATGATTCAAAAAATTACACAAACTTCAATTTCAATTCAAGTTTTTATTCAAAGTTTGGAAAAGTTGTGATGATTTTTCTACTGTATCCGAGAGAGAAAGCAATGCATGAAATAGGGCTATTATTTTCGGTTCATTTTGTAGATTTATAGCTATTTGAATCTAAAAGTATTACAAAAAGTTGCATAAACCATAACGAAATTATAGTACAGTATACAAAATATTATTAGTGACTTTATGAAAAGTGAAAAACTTATCAAACTTTAATTTATTTATTGTAGTTAAATGAAATTTTACTGAGGTTAAACACTATCTTTGAATCCCACTGCAAGCTCTCCTGTTAAATGGCACAAAGTCTTCTTATAGACACCAATCTGCCTTAGTGTTGAATTGAGCACATGTAACAGCATGACCCTGTCAGTTCCTTATTCCTAGGACCCTAGATTAAGCTTGTTATCGGTGCGGCTCAGGGCGATACTGTTCTTACCTTGCTTCAACGCACCGCTGAATGGTTGAGGAAAGTTGATGAGGGTTTATGCTTATTGAATGGCTTGTTTGATCTGTGACTGCATGTATGCCTATGATCTGTTATGTAAAAGCCTTCCATCTAAACAATGATGTCATGTTTGTATATGAACATAATTGTTATGCTGTTGCTATGGTATTTGTTGAAGCGGTTGATTTATGTGCTGCTGATATTTTACGCTGTTCATTGTTTACTTTCCCCTTCCTACCCATCCCTATGTTGGTTGATAAAGGTAAGTATAACTAGAAATTACACCTGACTTAGCAGTGTGACTGGAGCTTGGTTGGTGGTGTCAGGTCTGCTATTGCTCAACTAGCTATTGTATTTTGCTGCCAACCTCCCACCAACCAAGCACCTAGGCCAAATTTATTGTGATGTTAAGGATTCGAGATAAAGGGTTTTATTGTGAATTATTTAAAACAGATTATGATATATTATATTATTCGGGGAACAGTTTTCTCATGAAAATTAACCTACTACTCTACTACTGTATTAAAGGAAATGACTGAAAAAATAGATACACATTTAAAATAAAATGGTATGAAATGAATAATTGAAACAGTTTAATATATATTATTAAACAAATAGTTCATACTTTCCATGAACTAATGCTCTAGTAGCACCACGAGAGGAACGTAAGGAGAAAACGAGAAGGCATCAGAAAATTACGAGCCGCCTCGGCGAGTAATTTTCTTCTTTGAGTTTTCCTCTGAAGTGACTCAAGTGGTGCTATCAGAGCACAGTTCACGGAAAGTATGAACTATTTGGTTTAGAACATAGCCAGCCCCGATTTGTGACTGTTGGGGACGTTTTTCAGAGCATTTTCTGATCTTTACAATCCATGATCAGGTATGTAATTCTCCTATTTTTGTGACGTCACAGGAAGAAAGCTGAGTCGAGAGCTGTACACTTGACTTTTTTAAATCAATTAAAAGCTGCGAGGAAAAATTGATATTGAGAAATTTAAATTTCTTTCTGATTTCTCTTCTTGGAATTAAAAGAATGGCTGCTTAACATCGTTTTCTTACAAAGTCATTGATTCTTATCTTTAAACAATATTGTCTATGTTCTTATGTGTGCTATTCATTATAGAAAACTGACTGGAAAAACTTGAAAAGGAAAGAACATGTTTCTTACCTATAATTTGAAGAATTTCGTAAAAAGTTGTGAACGCGAAGAAAGAAATGAAACAAAGAAAGATTTATTGGCCAAATGTTTGCTAATTGCCTATTTAAAAGAGCAGATCATTAAAATTATGATAACTTTTTAGCTAACTGATTATCTAATGTTGCTAACTTTCATTTGGAGAAATGGTTCAATTATTTGAAATTGTAGCGGTTGAATTTGTTTAGCCTATGTTTTGGTTTTGGTAGTTTATCGAAAGTTTTCCTTTCTATGCCAGGGATTTAGTGCTTATACTTATATCTAGGAGCTTGCAAAAATTGGCCATAAAAGGATGAGGGGATGTATTAATGAAATGAAGTTATGTTATGTTATCTTATGTTTTTACAATAATCAATACTGCAAAATTTGAAAATTAGGCAAATTGTTTTTGAACTGTTAATTTGTGCAAAATATTTCTATACACTTTAAACCTGTTTGTTTACTGGCTCAGATAACTCTCCTGCAAGCCATTTGATTTATTTTGAACAACTGAGAAACTGCATGAAACAGTAACTCAATGAAATTGTACATGACTCTACAAATATTCACTGTATTGGCTTTTTACTTTTTATTACTTGCCAGTTTATAATGCCATATTTAAATAATTATCTGTTGTTTGGTATTTTCATAAATTTCTTGAATCAACGGGGTCAAGCTCGGCTATGGAGAAATGGCGTTATTGGCGTTAACTAATCAAATTGCAAGAAAAAATCCTAGCAATCCTTGATATGTTCTAATATAATATATTATAAATAATTACTTGATTTACTATTTTTATTTATCAAAGCAACAGCGCATTTCATAAAACTCCAGTTTTATTTCAAAATTTACAGAATTCATAATTTGTCTGGCTATTGTCCAATTGATTACGTCATATTACGTCACATCTCTCTTAAGCGGACACCTGTCTTATCCGTATAAAATCGCTCAGTCAGTTGGGTGTCTGGCTACGACAGGTTTGACTGCATACAAAATATTATTTGTGATTTTATGAAAATGATTACCTATTTGATTACAGTAGTTCACAACATTTGATACCACCGCGTACACAGTTGAAAGTATTTGCAAATACAAAACATGATTTCAAGTAATTTCGCACCGGTATTTTTAAGTAGAATACAAAGAAAGTATGTCAGTATTGAATAAAGTTTTTGTTTGGTTTGATTGTTTGCAGAACAGTAGACTAAAGACAACGCAACAGTCGTGGTGTGTTAAGTTCTGCATTTCAAAAACGTGTTTGTCGAAACATGGTTGAGTGAACTGTAAAATAGTCAGATCAGATTAGAAAAAAAGTTATACTTTCTTTCGATAGGGAAAGCATAAGCTAAATTTGAGGATACAATTTTGCTGGAAATGTGGACAATAACAAAGCAGATGATATGCTCTTTGTAGGTTTGATGCTTAAATTGACTGAGTTTCAAGAGTACAATCATACATTATACACACAAAGAGACAACGGTATTTATAGGTTAACATAAATATTTACCCACAAAAATGATTTTTATAAATTTCAAACTTGAACAATCAAAATTGTGATAAGAAAATCATAGTTGATCAGCGATCATCATTATTTATCCAATGATAATTGAGAACCTTGTATGCATTACGGATCAAATTATTGTATTGAGCTTTTCTATTTATTAATTGAATACCTGCAGCTCAGCTAAGACAATAGACATCTGTCCAGGTGCTATAAAAAGAAAAGATAGAAGAATGTACAAATTTAAATGACACAAAACATCTAGAAATTACGCTGTGACTATTTAGAAGATTAATGCTTGTTTTCAGAGCACTGACATTCGACAGTTAATATCACTTGATATGTTGAACATTGTTGATCTGTCACAAACAGTTTTACAACGGGATCTTGAGACAATTAATGAGTGAATGACGTTATTGAAAATGCACATGCATGGATATCATCATTCATATTACAAAGAAAACATTGTGTTACAATTGATGGTAAAGTATCACAATCTTCTCAAGATAAAACTATACATTCAATGGAAAGATGTATAATGGATGAAAGATCTTGTATGATTCAACAGAAACTTAACATTAAACAAATAGTTCCATGACACTGAAGCAGAATTTATTGTAATTGCTCAGGACAGCAGTTATCCAACATATCAATTCAAAACTTAAATGTCAGTTGTATTGATGTCTTTCCAATTGACAAGATAATAAATTTAGGTTTCTGGATTGGCAATCAAATGTCAATAAGTACCCATATTTGAAAAGTTAAATGCGCCAAAGCCTTCAGAGGTTTATATACAATTAAGAAAATCCAAAAATCTTTGATCAAGTCATTGAAAATCCCCATTCATACATTTGTGACGTCTATTGCTGATTACTGCAGCTTACAAGGACTTCCTGTTAGTCAGCTACAAAGGGTTCAAGAAGTAATCAATGCTGCAGCATGTGTTGTCTGTATAATTCCTAAATATGGACAAAATGTCCTTCTACTTGGCTTCCTGTCATTTAAACAATTTAAATAACATCTAACTAACCGTAATATGTATCAACGAGCGGTTGCTGATTCTCAATCATCCTTGCTATTCCTTCAAATAGCAGCGTGATGGTGTCAGCAAATACAATGTTTGCTCTACGATCTATAAAATCAAATATTAGAATTAATGATAAGCGACAACTGTTGTCACCTACATGCTTTCAATATTTATCCCCAAAGCATCCAGAAGATAACGTTTTATAACTACATTAGAAATTTTACAAATTTAACAAAAACATTCACCTGCTGCATATGAATCCCTGTGAAAAGAGTTTGTTAAATAACCTCATTCTCATGAATAGTTCACAAAACACTCCATGACAATTTGGCCATTTAACGCTCATGACATAATTCAAGAGCAGTTCATGAAAGATTGCAACGTTTATGAATTCAACAAACTGATGGCAACAACTTGCAGATTGACTGTTGTGGGACTGTTTGTCTTTCCTAAGTCCACTAACTCCTAGTGTAGTTACCTCTTGCTAAGCGGACTAACCCCCACCCGGGTTTCCTGGGCGATCAAGAGGCGAGGGCGATCAATTGGGTCTCGAAAATCCACCTGTCGTGTAAACGCAGCCTTATATCGCCATTAAAGTTTCTTAAATCGGTTAGAGATAAATGCTGTTAAAAACCATAAAACTGCAAAAACAATGTAAAAATACGATTTAATCTGACAGAAATATGTTAGTCCGATCCAATCTGAAAGATATTTATAATATTTAGTGGAACGAAATTTCAGCTATTGCGGATGCTGAAAGCCTGATGCAATCATACAGGGTAGTACAAAGATGTTTGCATATCAAAACAACTTGGCCTACCATTGTGTTCAATTGCTAGAGCACGTTCAAGATTAGCTGATCCACTTTCTCTGATCTAATGACAATAAAAATGACATCAACAAATAATTTGATTGCCAGAATGCTGTACATCATGTCACAATGAGCCATATGCAGCTCTACTTACCAATGAACAGAGGTAAAGCGAGAATTCCTTCAACCCAACATCCTGCACTCCAAGAAGGGGAAACAACTTGAAATACCTACAAAACGTTTCTTGATAATTATCAAAGTTTGGATTCAACTTACATGCTCTCAGATTGAATTAAATCGGATTGTAAATGGCGATTTATCTCAAAAACATTGGAAACCAACCACAATATTGATATCTTATTTTAATGTTCCATCTAGCGTAACATTCGTGTCAAAAAACGGCTTTTAGTTTCTATCATCCATAACACACTCTCTATTCTACATTGCGTATCACTCACCAGTGAATTGTGAGGCTAGATATCAAGAAAGTTGGACTGCGCTATCTTTGGAATGATGCTTTTCTTTCCTGACTGTGATGAAGGGCGTATACAAGCAAATCGTACTATATGGCAATTGGGTTCGCTCCTAATTAAATTAGAATCGCATGTCACTTTATATATGCAAACTTACTAATGTATTAATTCAGTTAATTTAATAGATTCATGTGATGAAACAGGTTTCTTTTGTCATTAAAAATTCTGTAGTGTAAAAATTAGAATTTGCTCACATGATTACAATGTTTGATACTGTTTCGTACGCAAAGGCAGGAAAAGTATAGCATTTACCTTGTGACCTGAAAGTTATCTAAAAATACCTAAACCCATTTTATGATAATTTCTTTTTATTTCCAATTAAAATTATTTTAATTTCATTAATCTTATTTTAATTATGTGCTTGGACTATGGAAATTTAACACATTGGCGAGCTCAACGCGCTATAAGGATTACCGAGAGGGCTAACAGCGAACCTTACTATGAATGAATGAAATAATGGAAATGCATTTACAGTACTTCGTTTTAATTCAAGTTATTGTCTGATCATTCAGTTGATACAACATAGAAGAAGTGGGTAATGTTTAGAAGAATAGAATGTTTAATAGAATGTTTGGAAGAGATGTATAGAATAGAGGTCTCCATTAGATAAAATAAAATAAATTTCAATCATAATCTGTACACGATCAATTTATAATCTTCTACTCAATAAATTTTTAACATTATGAAATCAAAACAATGAAAAAAAAAAGTTAAATAACTGAGCATTAATCAATGTCAAATAAATAAATCGAGAATCCAATCCAATCCTAATCCCCAACAAATTTGGATCAGATTTATAGATTTATCTTAATTAATTATATTATGCATACCTTTCTACTTCTGTATGACTCTTTTCATTTGCTGCGTTTGTAAATTTCTTTGAAATAATATTCTGAAGTTCTTTCTGTGCATTGTGTAAATATTGAAAGGAGACATTGAGATCAGTTCCTGGTAATCAACAAAGATTTATTATTATAACCATTTATTTACTATTTATTTACTATTTATTCATTATTTATTAAACATTTATTTACTACTTATTCACTATTCAGTAACACTATTTATTCACTATTTATTTACTATCTATTTAACATTTGTTTACTATTAATTTACTATTAATTTCCTATTTATTCACTATTTATTCACTATTTATTTATTATTTATTTTCTATATATTCTAAGAATTAAACAACACAACATCGTTGTCTATGTCTTATTGTTCATTGTTCCTACAATCAAATTGAACATACCCTCTGCATCAACAGGTAAAATTTCTCTGAGTGCGCGTTCATCCAAGCTCAGATATCGATGTATGAAAGCAGCAGCCTATGCGTACAAATAATTAATCAAATGACAGACAAACAGGTATATCTTAACTGGGTCAAATTTCTGTATCTTCAGAATATGATGTCTGCTGGACAGCGTATCTGCTAGCAAAATATGAAGCAAGAACATCTTAAAATAAATATCCAAATAGAACATTCATGCACATTATCCGTCCATTTTTGACATTTTTATCAAACCACTGTGATGAATTTACGTCAAATATTGCCTTCTGAAAGTTGGACTCAATCCTGTAAATATTGAACAAGGAAAGGATTTGAAAATCACTAAACCTACCATAAAAATACATGGCATTACAATCCCCCCTTCTAATTTGGAATGTGGTTCTTGCGCATTCACAACTTGTTTTTCTTTTTGATGTTTCCGTAAGCGTATATTGCACCAAAGACACTATTAAAAATTTGAAGGCTGAAGAAGGATTTGAACCCACAACGAAAAGTGTGGAATCTATTACATATTCTAGACACACATACCGGGAAACTTTTTTTACAGACTTAAAATCAGGGGCAACGGAGCTGGGGGACCCTTTTGTATAATGACCATAAACTTAATGCCAGTATTTGGTTCGTAATACAAATGGTGGAAATTAAAACAAGCATACTGAGTAGACCGGTCAAGCACTGTCAAAATCACAGTGGAAGACATACATACATTCAAATGAATCATTTTAAAACACAAATTTTTATTATAGGTTCTCATCCAATAGAATTTTAAATGCACAGTAATATTTCTGAGATTGTTACCTTCATAGCCATAAAAAATTATTCAAAAATACCTTGCTGATATTCAATTATATTTTTTTGAAATGTTGGAGCGTTTTCCTCATTGACTTTGTGCATTAATTTAAAGGGACATTGAGCGCCCATGCCCCAATATTTTTTCAATTCAAATTTGAACTTTCTATGGTTTTTCTACCTACTAGAACAATCAAATCGAGAATGCAATTCAACTTTTAAACTTTCATTCTTTTTGGACCAGTCTAATACTGAGTTATTACGATACCATTGACACCGTTTTAATGTGCTCGAAATCAAGATTGAGCAGGATTAGTTAGTTTGCACATACTTAATTGAATAGAAAGTTGTTATGGTGATTACTACGAATTTAAGAATAACGATTTTATGTAAGCTCAAACAGTTACTCATAATACTGCAAGACGTGTAGGCATGCGTATATCTTTGAAATTGATTAATTACTGTATTTTTATGACTGTATTATCCTATCATATTAATGCAACAGTGAAACGCATTTCCTGAAACATCATGCGTAACATTGCTGTTTCTATATAGGCCTACCTTCTTCCTCTTGAGGCCTAGCGTTTGTTCCGCGCAACGTCCAATTCAGGATAGCGGATGCCGTAATCACACTTGATCTCATAAGCTTTTACATGGGTTGCATGAGAGAGATATGCGATGTCTTGGGTCTGGATTGTGGAGTATGAGAGTGACCTTTGGAAGGGTCTTTCCAAGCAATTATTGTACTGCTTCTGGTTTTACATTTTACTGGTGTACAGTATTTATATGGCAAGAGGTCACTTGAAACATCAATCATTATATGATACGAAATACAGATTTCAGTCTTGATGTTAGTTAATTAACGAGTCGTTCAAATTAAAATAAAGATGGCAAATGTTTGAATGTACAATAGATTGATTTCAATTTATTTGGCACTTGGAACATGTTCAGACCGATAATTAAATGCAGGTACAACATGAATGTTAAATGGCCACAATTGCATGGAATTTTTCATTTAATATTCATGATCCATTTTTGCAGTGCCTCGGTCAACAGTAAATTAATCATGGCATACCTGTTCGTATTCCTCTTTAACAAGTGCTGTTCTTACACCTTCGACACAAGACTATAACAAGAAATTTATAAAAAATAAAGATATTAATTAATAAATTTGAAACGAATGATAGCGATAGAAAACACATTTTGATTGGGCACACCATATTTTTGGTTTCTGTCACACTTTTTAACCTTAAATTTTATTAGGACCTCACTGGAGCGCAGCGCAGAAATGAGGGCCGTGATGGAATGAGGCTAGTATATAAATACAAATTAAAAAATACAAATAAAAACATATTCAAGAATTCAATATCAAAATAGACATTTGATGAGTAGTATAACACTTGTCTGTAAATCAATAGCAACCATTGCTATAGCTAGATGGTCAAAATGATCAGAGAAGATGTTGAGGTTTTAGTAATAAAATTAATTTGTAAGTAGTCTTGCAAATGATTTCTATGTGAAAGTCTTGCAAATGCCTAAGTTTAGCTTTATTAATGTGGAGATAATAATACTATGACAATATTATTATCAAACTCAGAAAACTTTCTTATTTATCTAGAAGCATTCCTGAACAGGGTGTTAAAATACTTATGATGAATCAAAAACCAAAAAGAAAAGAATTTAGGATTTCAGTTAGTCTTATGTTTTATTGATTACATCAACATCAGATCCTAGCTCACCTTAAGATCTAAAATATCATCAACACGTTTGATGGTGTCTTGCACACGACTCTGTAAATGAAATAATACCATCCAGGCAAAGTTATACACAAGCCATGAAATAAAAGATAAATAAATTCGTAAAGATATGTTCTGGAATGCTGGGGAAAATAGGCAACTGAATTTTACATTTTTTGTACAAAATATCACAACAATTCTATTGAACTTATCCTATTATCAAATGAGGGAACCTATTATTAAATGAGGGTTGTAGCTTCCGAAACCTCTGAAAAAGGAGTCTTCATACCCCTGTCATAACTTCATGAACAATAAATGGTCAGGCGTTCGGGAACTGTTCATGCACTGTTCATGAACTGAACAGTTTTTTTTCGCAGACGTGAGATAAATTTGAAAAATTAAAATTGGGGGAGTCTCCTACAAGAAGACTACATAAGCAAAATAAAACCATTGAAAACATACCTTTGCAACGTCTAACAGCCTAACTTTGCTGCTGACTTTCTCAGCCAAAATACTCGCATTCAAAATTGTTGTTGACAAATTATCAGCATTGCCTTTCACTAACGTCAGTTCTGGTCTAAGAAAAGATTGAGGAATGCTAAATTAATGATGTTTCATGACACAGCCAAGTCAAAGTATAATTCTATGGAACATTACAGGGTTTGAAAGAAAAGAGTCTTGATGTTCAAAAATTCCATTGACCAGATCAAGGCATCTGGTCTAAAAATGAGATCTGAATAATGTTTAGTTTTATTCCATGTGATATCGTTAAGGGGTGGCGCATTTCAATAGCATTCCATTTCTTACAGCGTTTGATAGAATAGACATGATTCACAATATTTCGTTATCTTCGTAATAACATCATCAGGCAAGAGAGTGGTAATTGAAATTTACAATATAAATACAGTAGAATCCAGCAATATCGGTACACTAGGTAGACAAACTATTTTAGCGGTATTGACAGAATCCGCTATTGTTGGACCAAGCAAAAATAATGGAAATTTGAAATCTTTTATTTGTTTTTGATAACAGAAATGAGAACAAAATACTGTGCAAAACAAGCCGATGATACAGTGATTAATGAGAAAATAATATTGAAATACAAGTATAATATAATTTATTAATTTTATTTAGTATCTATGTATTTATGTACAGTCGATATCGCATAATACGTTATCGTACAATACGTTTTATCTAGTAATACGTTAAATTATTTTTGTCCCGAGCCGAAATGCGGTCAAATTCAACTAATTAATATTTACATACATTCCGGAGAGTTGATCACAAAAGGGTTTTTCATCACTTAGCGGGTTATTATTCTAATTATTATCATTATTATTATTCTAATCTGATTCTTTGTTTGCTGAGGTGTCAACAAATAATCTGCCAAAGAGTTAGATCAAATAAGCGAATCGTTTTGCTTTCGGAAATGAACATAAGTTTGTTTACAACTCTAGCACACCATAAGTGATAGGAGGAGCAGCGATATTTAATTAATATTTCTTTATACAACCATGCTCTTGTAAAAAGTCTACGGCTCCATTGTTTAATTTTTATGACCTTTTCTTTTGTTCACTCTCTATTGTATTCAGTGCTATTGTTCTTTCAAAATGGCGTATTATAATAATCTCGTAATACTTCATTTTCTTTGGGGTCCCAACAATAACGTATTATGAGATAATGATTGTATTTATGTATTTATTTAGTATTATCTATTTATGTACAGTGAAACCTGTATATAACGGCCAGCTATGAGAGGTAGATAAATTGACCACTATAGACAGGTGACCTTTATATACAGGTTTGATTCAATAGAAAATGCTACTTTAGGCATTGAAAGAGTGACCATTATAGACAGGTGGCCTCTGTATAGAGGTGACCGTTATAACAGGCTTCACTGTATCAATTTTCATCAACAGCTTTCTAAAGAAAGCGAATCCCTCCTTTTATGTCTTGTTCTTTTGATGTCGAATTATATCCCAATTTAATCACAACATAGCAAACCAACAAACAAATCCAAGTGAGAAGCGATATCAGTATTGACATACTGGTAAATAGTAGCCAGTTTCTCATTTGGGAACAATTATTAACACCAAAATACTGTTATTGACAATACTGTTATAGGGGGAAATATTTAGCAAAGTTTGACCGCAAAATTTGTTACGACTTTAATCATTCATCATTGTTAATGGAATACTGGTAATGCCATACCGTTATTGCCGGATTCTACTGTATACCGGAAGAGAAAATATAATAAATTAGCATAATACAATTCATAGAGTGTAAAATTAAAACAAAGAGTGATAATAATTAAAAGGTATTTCATAGTCTAATTGTGTATCGACCGTATTCATCCAATCACTGACCAGTACAAGATATGTTGTACTAAACAAGGATTGGTTGAAATCATAATAGCCTTCAGTTATGACACATCCTCTCAGAACAAAAGATTTCGCTTGGATGCACAGAACCTACTAACAAGGAAGTTTGATTTTGATCAGTGAAGGTCTGTGCGCAGGCTAGTTGTAGCATAATCTAGCATGTGAATAAATTGGCTGGTGTCCATTGCTACTTACAGTGTTTCATGAATTCTTGAGAGCTCTTGTTCAATTTCAGAATGATGGTCAAGAATACTATCAAGCTCATCGTCAAGATCTCTCTGCAAACATAACAATATGATCAGATTCAAATGACAAATAATAGAGACTTGAATTAATGATAATAGAACATTCCACAACAAATGGTAACACTAATGGTTTAATTTTGACAACGTTTCGACTTTCATAAAAAGCACATTACATCATGCATACTAATTAGACAGCTGCTGACGAGAGCCCATGATAATAAATTCCGTCTTGTTGGCATTTAGCAGTTGGCGATGCTGTGTCATCCAAGTACGAACATCATTAATACAGTTTTGTCAGCGTAGCAGTGAATGAGCATTTGTCAAATGTATGGAAATTACATTAAAAATACCACTTGTGTACAATAAGTAAAGCAGTTGGACCCAAATCACTACAAACTACATTGTACACGAAAAATCACAATTATTTACGAGCTGCGACGAATTTACAATTTATATTGTGCTCTAGAGGAGTGCCAATTGTAAATTAGGAGGAGGATTAGCTCAGATGGCAGAGCAACCGAACTTCAGATCGGATCATGTCTGATCGAATGTGGCTCAAATCCACATAAGGTCATCTCAGCCTTGACTTTATCTAAAACATCAAATGAGTACCATCTGAGGATGGCGGATAGAGTGGTCCAGAGGGAATTGCATTGTGAGTAGCTGCGGCGCATCTTTGCGCATTGACAATCAAGACCTATCTGCCATGAAATCTGTAGAAATCAATCTGCAGTGTCGCGGCTGAGATCAACAAAGAGCGTTTAAAATCACTGCTCTCAGACAAAAAAGCCACTCATCTAGAAATAGATCACAAAATAGCAATCCAACACACAAATCCAAGTGAGAAGCGATATCGGTATTGACATACTGGTAAATAGTAGCCAGTTTCTCATTTGGGACCAATTATTAACACCAAAATACCGTTGTCGCTTTCTTTAGATATACCATTCACCATCTATATAATATTTAGAGTATGGTTTTCTCCAATAAAATTAAATGAATGATGTGAAGAAACAATTCGATTAATTTGATTATTTATTTACTGCTTTCAAATGTTATTCATAATTGATTTACTTATAAGACAAAAAGAAAATAATACTGGAGTAGATCGAGGAGAAATAAAATTGCCTATCACGGCATGATATAAACACATGATCTAAAAATTACCAGGAAGAGCATAATTATTTATCTTGTCTAGCTAGTTACTTTGTTTTCAAAAACTTTTTGCATTCCAATCTAACGTGAGTAACATATAAATGATTTTAACTCAGATTTCGGTTGGAAAATTCAAAACAAAAGGACTCAAATCGGCCAAAATAAAACCGACATTTCAGCCGGAATTTCAGCCAAAAATAACGAAACTGTGCTTAAAAATGACTGTTCGTAGTGCAACCCTTCAAACCACCTGAATTTTTGTAAATAACCACTTTGAAGTACGCTGATTTCGAATCCGAAGAGATATTTTTCATCATTTTGATACGATAATTTTGACTTGAAAGTTATTCCTTCGTCTTCGAGAAAAGCAGCCATTATGCGCGAAAAGCGATAGGGAACAATAGGTTTTCGCTGGTTTTTCATGGCACGAGGCGATTTCATGCCTTGAAGCCGAGGTTTATAGGTTTGTTTACAAATTGAAATAAATCAATTGAGCGATAAAACCTATACTATCATTCATATCCCCTGTGAAAACAGTTCAGGAGTTCATGAACAGTTCATGAACAGTTCATGAACGTTAAATGGCCCCAAATTTTCATAAACTGTTCATGAACTGTTCATGAACTGTCTGTGAGGGTTCATGAACTGTTGATGAACAGTTCATGAAAATTGGAGCCATTTAACGTTCATGAACTGTTCATGAACTGTTCATGAACTCCTGAACTGTTTTTCACAGGGGATTTACCGAATTTCCTTGTTCATCGAAGCTCTTAAAATGTTAATAAGCTGTCAAAATTATTTAAAGTGCTAAATCAACCAAACTCATCAAACACAAAAGACAACAAAAACTGAAAGGTAAGGCTTCGATTTAGAACTGATTTCTCAATATTTATCCATGGTTATCATTTTATATAAAATACTCCTTGCCTGATTATCTGCTAAGGAAAAAAAGTATCATTTTTAGATGGAAAAAAGGGCAAATATGTTAAAAATATATTTATAAAGTAACATGCTGATATTAAACTACATATTTGGTCCCTGATAATAATGCCCTTTGGCGATTGCCAAACAATAACGATTAAAGACGACAGTTGTTTTGATAAAATATAAACCTTAACAAAACTTTAATTGACAGATTACCAAATAACACTTAACCATAATTATTAAAATATAATAAACCATAAAACCAAATATATTAACTCAATTAATGTTTAGTTCATTGCTGTCACAATCATCTTCACTGCTTATTTCTCTAGTAATTAACTTATTTTCACAAAATAGTGCATTTACACAATTCAAATCATTTGCCTGCAAACTGCTGCATCTTTGCGTGGTACACCCATTTTTGCAACAGGCAACAAACAAAACACAGTAACAATTCACGCAGGAAATCCAGAAAGCCATTTCACTCTGATAGAGCCGTCATCGTTTGTATCATCGGTTGAGGGAAGAAAGTTGATTTTCTATTGATTTGGTTGCATGATATATGCTTGACAATTGCAGCATGTAGTATGGAGATAAAGAGCGCTTGATTTAGGGTTAGCAATTCTTCTGAAAATTTACAGATTTGGAAATTGCATACCTAAATGTGAAATAATGATGCAAAAAACGCGCTGTTGAAAACTGCTTTTTACAGTTTGCCTTTGAAAATGAAATTTGAAAATCATTGACATCTGTACCTTCTTCATCCCCACCGTACATGGCGCAAACATACCTCTCGAGATATTTCAAAGTACACACATTACACATTACAGTGGTAACACCATGTTATAGACTTACACCAACCCAGTGTACCATGGCAAGGCCGAAACTAGCTATACAAGTTAGGGGGAGGGGGGAAGGTGCTGAAATCATTCCGTCCAACGAAAAAGGGCGTTGTCCGCTGTTTGCCGGAATTCAATTAGTACCTTGGTCAGAGGCCACAACCATGAAGATCTATAAATATCATAGATATATCTATATTCTATGCAGCCTAGATATGGTTTTTAAATGCCAGAAATTTTCCTGTTCTTGGCATTGGACTCTTGGACCGCACCTATTACACTACTGCGGGTTATTTTATGTATCTGTAATGCCTATGGGATGGTCTTCATGATTTATATATACATATATATATTATATGCAACCTAGACATGATTTTCTGATGCAAGAAGTGTTCCTGTTATTGGTATTGGACTCTTGGACCACACCTATTACACTACTGAGGGTTATTTGATGTATCTGTCATGCCTATGGGATGGTCTGCATCATTTATATATATATAAATTCTATGCAACCTAGACATGATTTTCTGATGCCAGAAATGTTCCTGTTATTGGTATTGGACTCTTGGACCACACCTATTACTCTACTGAGGGTTATTTGATGTATCTGTAATGCCTATGGGATGGTCTACATGATTTATAAATATAGTTCATGCAACCTAGATATGTTTCTGTGATGCCAAAATGTTCCTGTTATTGGTATTGGACTCTTGGACCGCACCTATTATACTACTGAGGGTGATTAGATATATCTTATTCAGGGATGTTATAGTTACTTTTGAAAAGTAGTTAGTTACAGTTACCGTTACTTGGACGAGAAAGTAACTAGTTACTTTCAGACATTACTTTTCAGAAAAAGTAACGGTTACTAGTTACAAGTTACTTTCAATTCGAAAGTAACTAGTTACAGTTACTTTTTCTAAATAAATCTAAAAATATCCAACAGAAGCAATGAGATATATATGAAATATTGAAATAATATTTATGTATTTTAATTTGTTAATTTATCAAATCAAATGCTCTTTTAGAAAATAATAAATACCAAAACAAACACCCGACAAATAATTCACAGCGATTCCTTTAGCGTGTTTGAATGAGCGGTCTAGTTATTCGATCCCCCTAATTATCATAACAAAGAAATCTCAAGTTACACGCCATTAGTTCTATTTCAGGCTTGGTTGCTATGACAATTAATTGATCGAACAGACAAGTCAGACATAAAACGCTCGTTTAATCACTTGAATATTATAAACTCAGAAAAACAGAATGTTTACATCCCTGAATGTAATCTTTTTGACATCCAAATTAATGACAAGACTTCCTGCAGTTGCAGAAAACATTTGTTTGTGTTTTATTGTTCTTGGATGGTAACAATAGGAACAAAAGATTTTGATTAAGCAAAACACAATTGCGATCGAGAAGCTGCTAACTTTCAGCACTCTATTGTGAAAAAAGTAACGGAAGAAAAGCAAAAATGTAGTGAAGAAGTAACGAGTAATCGTTACTTTATTTTTAATCCTAAATGTAACTAGTTACAAGTAGAAGTTACTTTTACAGAAAAGTAACTAGTTACAAGTAGAAGTTACTAAAAAGTAACGATTACAAGTAACGTCGTTACTTTTGTAATCGTTACTAACATCCCTGATCTTATTACGTATGGCTGTATGGGATGGTCTACTTGAATTATATATGTTTCATTTTAATTTTGCCGATTTGAAGAGGATTTAATATTTTGATATTTGCCTGTCAGTTTATCAATATAATCATTACGTACACTGATTTACCTCTATTTACAAGAAGGTAATGCTTGTTCTTATGCCTAGCCCCTTTTATAGTGCATTCTATCTGGTGTTATTTGTGATAACACAATGAAAGTAAATTTTGTTCATTGCGGTTGAAAAAGTGGGAGTACTACGCAAAGATGCAGACATGAGAATTAAAATGTCAAAAATAGTCTGTAATCTGGAATATCCAGATCATTTGTAGCCTAATGGATTTCAATGAGAAAAATGAAACAGCAAAGAGTTCCATTAGGTGAAAATAGTCTGAAATCCGCTATTAGTCTGACAATTCTTATGTCTGAAGATGCAGCAGTTTCAAGGAAAGATGATTGTGTAGAACCTGAATCTGATTCAGACAATGATGAACTCAACAATCAATAGAGTTTATATATTTGGTTTTATGGTTATATAGGCTGTTATAATTTTATAAGTAATGATAAAGTGTTATTCAATAATCTGTCAATTAAAGTTTCGCTAAGGTTTATATTCTATCAAAACAACCGTCTTCTTTAATCATTATTGTTTGGCAATCACCAAAGGGCATAATTATCAGGGACCAAATATGTAGTTTAATATCAGCATTTTACTTTGTAAATACATTTTTAAACATATTTGCCCTTTTTCCATCTAAACAGGATACTTGTTTTGCGTAGCAGATAATCAAGCAAGGAGTATTTTTTATAAAATGACAACCATGGATAAATATTGAGAAATCAGTTCTAAATCGAAGCCTTACCTTTCATTTTTCGTTGTAGGCCTTTTTTGTTTGCGATGAGTTTGGTTGATTTAGCACTTTAAATAATTTTGACGGCTTATTAACATCTTAAGAGCTTCAATGAACAAGGAAATTCGGTAAATATGAATGACAGTATAAAGGTTATAATGCTAAATTGATTTGTTTCAATTTGTAAACAAACCTAGTAGCTTCGGCTTCAAGGCATGAAATCGCCTTGTGCTATGGAAAACGCGCAAAAACCTATTGTTCCCAGTCGTTTTTCGCGCATAATGGCTGATTTTCAGGAAGACTAAGGAATAACTTTCAAATCAAATTATCGTATCAAAATGATGAAAAATATAGAAGGATCTCTTCGGATTCGAAATCAGCGTACTTCAAAGTGGTTATTTACAAAAATTCAAGTGGTTTGAAGGGTTGCACTACGAATAGTCATTTTTTCGTATGAGAGCCGGCGGTCTAGTACATCCCTACTCATCTCATATTTCATGAATATAACCATGATATAATCACATGGCTATTTATTATAATTGCATTGATAAAAGTTTTCATAACAGCGCATTTATGTTTTTGAAGAAAACGAATAGGTCAGTCACAAATGCTTTCGGTACTGGTGGGACAGTCACAAATTGTTGAAGGGTCAGTCACAAAACATATTGGTTTATTGATGTGAATTGTTTGAGAATTTCAAGTCAACTTCACTATATACTTACATTTACATCTTTGAAGAAATGGAAGGCAATGATTTTGTTTCAATTTGCGATATAATTACACAGAGTTTGTCAAATGTTTATGTCTGATTGACTGAATGGCGAGCGTTCGTGTGCGACAGTCACAGCCCTACATCTTCTTATAATTTATATGATTGTGCAGATATTTGTTATTTGTTCAGTCAAAGAGTCTTTTCATTGTTTTTAGTGTCTAGGAAACAACAATCGATCAAAGTCTGCTTTTAAGTCGATACCCTTGACCAAAACATGATCAGTTGCGTAGGTCAGTCACGATGGAGTTGCCCAGTTTCTAACTATTGAAACCATGTGAGGTAGGCTTATATGTAGCGCAATGAACATGAAACATGAACATGAACATGAACAAGACACATGAACATGAAGTGCAGATAAATGTAACTTTTGTACCTGAAATAGGTACAATGTAGCAGAAAAACGAATTTGTTCTGACCCGCGTCTTAATCAACGTGAGCAATGTGATTTTCAATAAAACATTGCAGAAGATATTGTATAATTTCGTAAGGTTTATGAAGAATTGACAAAGATAATAATGTCTTACAATTGTATTTCTACTTACATATGAAAATCATTTATCAGCTATATAAGTTTGATATCAGTTTTGGATTCGAACGAAAGAAAGATTTTGTATTTTCAATTAAAAATGGGGTCAGTCCATGTCAAATCGAACGGCTTTGTTCCAAAATAAAATTAATTTTATTTAAACTTTTCATACATGTAGATATGGGTGTGGAGATATCGTGTATGGAGTATTTTTGAACTTCGATGAAAAATAACGATTTTATCAAATCGCGTCAAAATGATGTCAAAACGCGCAATAATTTCACAATCAGAAACTAAAATGCGCATTTCATTCAAACAACAGGCATCCGCGAAATATTTGTGAAAAATCAATTTCATTGCAAAATTCCTGTCAGGTTTTTGCAACTTAAAATAAATAATAAATAATATCTGCCGTACTTTTTGGAGTAAACTTTAATACGCCGTAAAATGGAAACCCGTGTCAACAAACTTGCACTCAAATTCTAAGGCAGCAACAAATAGAAATTGAAAGTCATTGACATTTGAAAGCAGAGGCGCTTTTGAAACTGAATATCTCACATCATTTATTTTGAGCATCGCTTGAATGAGCACTGCGTGTTTTGTGTTCAACAATCGGTAAGAGACTTATTCATCACGAATAAACAGTTTATTAAGTGAATTCAATTCTGATAATAATACATTACAGTTTATTGCTGCAAGGTTTTTAAATAAGACACAATTAAATAGTAGAAGAAATAATTGTGATAGCTGATTTCATAAAAAAGTTTCGCTCGCGTGTCGTAGTAGGTCTCTATCATGTATTTCATTTTTGTAGGCTAACATCCATCATATAAATTCAGCACATTGCTTATCACAATCTGTTTCATGTTTGCATTAAAATCAGACAACAAAGATTTAATTATTGAAATACAACACCAGAATAAACAAAAGTAGCCAAAATATGTCTGATTCTTAGAAAAAAATTTCCTTCCTCCGCTCGCAAATCATTTTACTCTTTTATTAATCAATCAATCATTTTCAATTCATAGGCGCCACAAATTCTACAGCCCGTTTACCACATCATTTGTCAAAATCTGGTTTACTTAGACTTTAAAATCGAATAACAGAATTCCTACTCCAAACTGAACATAAAACTACAAAACATAAAACACTGAGACATGAGACATGTAGCCTGCGCGCAGACCCAAATCTTTTTTTTATGATTTTTAGGTCCAGCAGACCCAAGTCTACTAATCATAAAAAAAAGATTTGGGTTTGCGTGCAGGCTATGGGACATGAGACTAATGAAAACCGTTATTAATAAGCGGCGTTGCGTCATGTATTGTATGACGTCATCTGCAATTTTTTCGTGGACATTTGCCGTCAAACAGCGCAAATTTTACGATCGATTTTTTCTTCCCCGCGCATTTACGAAGAATGCAGTCTGGCAGTTAGAAGTTTTTAAAAGTAAAGTAACCAGTTACATTTATGGGTGACTTGTACTCAAGTTAGAAAGTAGCTTTTAGTGGTAACTAGTTACCTTTTTGACGAGCAACTAGTAACTGTAACTAGTTACTTGTTTTGGTAACTTCCACATCCACACGAGACGATTCGTGTGACACGAAGTCACGAAGACGAAAGGCGACTATGCTAGGCAAGTCGGTGAAGGAAGGCCATAGTGGAATCAATGTATGTTACGCCGGATATATCCGGCGTCTAATTGAGTTGATTTTACGCCAATTTGATTTCTTTGCCATGGAAATTTGATAATTTTCTACAGTTTTCAACAACTAAATTTAGGCCTTTTGGCGTATTCTTGAATGCTGCTGACTTGGCGTGGCGTAATTTTGGCGTAAATATCCGGTGTTCCAAATCCAAGGATTCCACTATGGGGTGAAGGTCAGTTGAACAACAGTGGGTTCTCTCTCTTACCTCTCTTTGCTGGAAAATAGAATAAAGCTTTTTTAACTGTCTAACATCTTCGATATTATCAATTTCTATCTCATCGATATTTTCATTGGTTAACTTTTCATTTCCAAATGATTCGTTGAGCATTTTCACAGCCGCCATGTTTGTGATGGTCCACGTTGCAGAACCGAGGCGGTGTGAAAGAGGGAGAGGGGGTAAGCAGAATATTCAACAGGCTGCAGGGCGTCATGCGCAGTAGAACCCTGTCCCGTCTGATAATTTTGGCCACATCTGAAAACATCTCGCACTTTACTTCGTTTTGATTTGAATTTCAAATTTTGACTTGACTTTGAGATTTCTTATGGCCAGAAAAAATGGCGGTCTTGTCGAAAATTGATGAGATTGAAGATTCAACATAAAGACTTCCGACAATCGTCATGTAATATATTTTGTGTAGTAATGAAGTTCTTATCCTGCTCATCGTAGAATCCCAGTATAATTGATGTTTTCTTTGCTCGTCAACGCTGTTGATATATAGATCTATAACCCAATAATGAGCTGAAAATGTACACTAACTTAATCATTATCAAAAGACGTTGGCTCCTTTTTATGTAGCCTGAAATTCGGACAGGGTAAGAGAAGATGTTTGAAGAATTAACATACAATAAGGTGTAACCTAACTCAGCTTTTAATAGTTAGATTTCAATATCAAAAGGTTTTGATTCAAAACACAATTAGACAAATAGCCTGACATTAAAAAGTAAGTTCTAAGGAATTCTCAATCAACTAGGCCCAATAATGATAGCTCGCCTAGTGAGTCACTGTCTACATTATAATGTGATATATTTTGTCAACTTAAGTTAACATTGAAAGGTGAATAAAATAAATTTCCTGGCCTCCACTTACATATAGCTTTGTACTAAGTGTATAAATAGTGTAGTGCATGATTATCTAACCTGTAGAGCCATATAGATCTATGTGCCTACTGTGTGTAGACTGTTAAAGAGCTAAATCAAATCAAATGTCTTCTGATAAAGTGTTCCACCATAGTATAGCTTAACATGTTTAACAGCTATTGCGAACGTGGTAACTGCGAATTTCTGATTTATGGTCCACCGTGGTTTTATGATAGAATAGTAGTATGATAGTTTCAAACAGAAAAACGAGGGAGCAGTAATATTAACCCCATTCCATAACGGCCCTCAACTCCACGCAGTAATATCAGACCACCAGAAGTCATTGTTCAAAGTATGACCCTCTATATTAACATTTTCCAGGTAGATGTCTAATTTTTGTGTATATCCGTTGATGAGCCCTGACAGATGCTTGGTTGGTTGGATATCTATCTCTATAGGGTAGTTGCCTACATTATGCTTTTGTAAATTTTATTCTTGTAACATGAACTAATTG
The DNA here is from genome assembly GCA_916610825.1 of Haliclystus octoradiatus. Lineage (NCBI taxonomy): Eukaryota > Metazoa > Cnidaria > Staurozoa > Stauromedusae > Haliclystidae > Haliclystus > Haliclystus octoradiatus. The sequence goes on from OU744451.1 coordinate 26,879,890, forward strand.
ACCTTACTTATTGACATTGATTGAGGGATTCAACATAAATATTGATGGTCAACCATTTGGTGCATTTAGGTAAAATTTAAGTTGCGGGAGGCAAGGAAGAAACTACTTAAGCGAGACAAAGAGTCGAAATGAAGCATAGAATAATAAACAATGCATAAAATTACGAACTTTGAATTTTAGCAGAAATGTAAATAACAACGCCACAAGAAAGTGATTTAGCAAGATCCTCAAAGACTTTGGACAGTCATCATATAATATATTTTGTGTGTGTGACTGTGTTAAGTTCTTATCCTGATATTTGTAGAATTTTAGTATAGTTGATCAATGTTATATCTTCTCAATTCGAGAAGAGACGATTGGACGATTGCTCCTTTTCATATAACCTAAATACGGATTAGAGTAGAGGGAATCTTCGACAAACTAGAATAAAGTCAATTACATGCGATACATGTTGTAGAGCGGTCATGCCTATTCATTATCATCAATTGGTGGTCTTGCATGGGGAAAACGTGTCAACCAATACAATATTTAATTAATGATTACGTTGTTAACCCTATATACAAACACACTAATGAGGCTACAGCATTCTCCATAAGTAACACAAATATCAAAATTCTAATTCATCAAAGATAATATAAGATACTTACACATTTAGATATGATTTACATATTTAATTAAGTATAGTAGCTAAATTATTTCCTTGTACACAATAGTTCAGTTATTGAGAGTCGATGATGGCATTATTTAGATGTGTAGAAACAGAATATCACAATATCTTTGACAGGTTATGCTTTCAATTTCTTCTTTTAATTATCATCGCTAAATAATTTCATAGTCCGAATCCAAAATTGAGCACAGATTGAGCCTAGTACATTTATTCTGAGTTCATGATCACTGGATAGGATTCAGCAAACATGAATCAGATAATGATATTCGCATCTGATTCAGCCAATCACATTCTGTGCAGGTATTTAATTTATAATAACATCAAATTTGTAGAATCATCATCGTCAATAATCATCATTTATTCAGAGCATTAAGTTTTTACAGTAGCACAGGTTTTTTCTAATTTGTAGAAGAAGAAACATACCTTTCCTAAGTATGATTACATGCACTGTATAATTATTCTGGATTTAAAAAAGGCGAAAGAAGGAAGGTTTTTAATTTTATAGCCCTACTTTTTCACAAATTTAATCAGATCAGATTTATCAGAAACAGTCAAGAGTAAAGGTGTGCATCCGATCGGAGTTTCTACATATTGACGACGGGAACTAACAGTCTGTAATCTGCATCCAATCTAAAGATATATTTAGTTGAAACTTGAATGATAAAGTATATCATGATTTCATTCTGAGTTTTACTTTACAGTTTCTCACTTTGTTCCAGCTATAGGCCTACCTATAAATTCTAGCAATTCGTAACTCTAAAGGCAAGTAAGTACACTGGGAATTCTCATTTACTTCTGTTTACTACAACTCTCGTAAATTGACGAAACTCGATAAATTTCAAAATGAACTAAGAACTAAATACTATCTCAGGAATGTTTGACTACACAGTGAAACCTGTATATGACAGCCATCTTTGATAGGTAGATAAATTGACAAAGCTATATGCAGGTGGCCTTTATAAGCAGGGTCGTTTCAATAGAAAATACTATTTAGACAAACCAAGAATGACCACTGTGGACAGGTGGCTGCTTTATAGTGATAACCATTAACCTTTATAGCAGGTTATCGGACTTGATATCTTTGTCAAGCTGTGATTCATGTTTCGATCAGCGCAACATGTTACTGTCTCCTTACGAGTTACTAAGTTAGCACGAACAATTAAATCCAATCACGCAACTCAAACTAGCAACTGATTGACCTTTCGCTATTTGGGAATATGGGACACTTTTTTGTAAGAAGTTTCTCTTGCCTGTTTACCGCAACTCTCAGTTCCATGGAGTAGACTCAGTAGAGGCTACTACCTCTAAGTCTTCTTATTAAACAACACTGATTAAAATAGCTGTCTATGGACCTCATGGGAGCAGGGATTGCCATTACCGCTCCTCACAATATTACAATGCTGATGCGTCGCCAAAGCAGGTTTCCCACTCATAAACTCTAATGTTATCTCTCCACAACAAAACGTGAGAATGACGTTGGTTTGATTTTCAGCACAAGAAATTTCTCAGATCGTAGACTCAATTAATGTCTATATTCATTCATTGAGGTATTCATCTCACCAGCGGTCCCACATTATATACTGTGCAGTGTCATATAGTTGTCACAATGTCCCTTTACTTTTGAAGTCTGGTGTATAGGATACTTAAACCCTAGATATGTTATATAGCTATCTCATAATGGTTGCTTTGTTATCATTTGGTTACGGATACCTAGTTGATAATTAAATGTTTATCTCAGACGGCCACTTTGCTCAGGTAATCTATAGAAATGTCGATATGTAAAGTCAGATATACCTGGCGCCTTATTAGGAATAGTTACTTGATATTTCATCTGGTGTATGTATGTCTTACCAGTAAATGTAGAAGTAACACATTGATCCAATATTGTTGTCTCGCTGATAGTGATTATAGGTGGTCACTTTCCTGAGGTAACTAATATTAGTGTTACGTAAGACTAAGCCTGTCCTGCCTGTACATCTGAACCTGTAGGCACAGGTTATAGAAATAAGTGCTACAATTTGAAGGTATATTGGTCCTTCATTTCCGATGGTCACAACGCTCAGGCAATCTGTAGTTCACATTATGCCAGTACGGTCGGGTTTACATTGACAACCTAGTCCTTATGGTTTAAATTCTTCCTATTATTGATTTTCTAAGGATTCTCAGCAAATTAAAAATATTATTTCGAAATAATGATTTGACATCCATTTGCATTGTATGAAAATGTCATATTTTGGTATTTTGGACTTATTTTGAATAATTATCCTTATTTTATAGAAGTTTAATACGTTGTGGGCAGTCCAGGGAGAGCGAAACACCATCAAATCACCTTACATATTCCACCCCAATTGGCCCTGTGGTACCCCATATTAATAATCACTTGAAAAAAACTTGTATCATGATTGGTGGATTTGTACCACGTGTTTAGCAGTTATGTCAAGACAACCCACAAAATTCCATGGCAACCCCTAAAAGCGTGCAGGTATAGGTCTATACCCGCACGTATGCAGTTATATATAGACCTATACCTGCACGGTTTTAGCCAAAAAACTAGAACATATGTTTTGAAAATGGCGATGAGCTGCGACAGATTGAATATTTTTTCATAAAATCAACTTAAATGTATACACTGTAATTGAAACTTCAATTGAGAAATTAAAGAAAGTAACAGCTTGGGATTTGCTATAATTAGATGTAACTTTTACTATATATTTCTAATATTGCAAACATGTTGAATTCTTAGCGTTATATTTTTAAATGATATTCGTAACAAATTTCATTAAAATTCTATTTAATGAAAAAGCAATGACCCATTGAATTAGAAAACAAATCATTGTTGTTTTGAAATTGATGAGAGATAATTGATGTTCCAGACAAAGGTTTTGTTACATGATTATTAAAATGATTACATCACTCTTTGTTCGTGGGCCATCGAAATTTAGACCCACTCGTTCTCTAACAACAAACTCGAAATCCATATCGTAAACGAGGCGGCCTCGTTTACGATATGGATTTCGAGTTTGTTGTTAGTGAACTTGTGGATCTAAATTCCGATAACCCACTCACAAGAGTGATCCCTTAATAAACCATGGTGCTGCTTCAGATGCTACATTACGTAAAATTGCTCAATTTTGCCAAATAGGCAAATTGCTCTTTATCTGTCACATAGATTAATGTTAATATTTAGGCAAAATTTGTTTTTCCAAATTTATTGTATAGCCTATATTCGGTGTCTGTAACTTGCGTGCGTTACAGGCATACAGTAAATACGCCATAATCTGTAACCTTTTTGACTACGACCTTCGCTTACAAATTTTAGCGTCTTGATGTTATGAAAAAGTTCTGGCTTGGCTAAATTTGGCAGTTGCTGTCATGTCTTAATTGACAAGGACTTTATTCGATACCAAGTTCCAGACTTGAATAATTTATCAACAGATTAAAAAGTAGAGCCGTATAGCTAAGAATTTTCCATAAATTGTTGAACTTGATTTGGCAGGAAATCCATCACACAAAAACGCAATTATTTGCAGGGGTTAGAAAGTCCTGAAATGTTTATCTAAGTCTGTATCAATATCATCAATGTGACACATTCATTGCTTTGAAATTAGTAAAAATACAGTAAAAATAAGTTTTAAATTTTTAATTAATTCGATACTTTTGATATTGGAATCTAACCATTAAAAGATTAGTTAGGTTACACCTTATTGTATGTTAATACTGTATATAACACAGTAATGTCATAAAACGTCATAGTTGTCATTAATATCATTATTTAGCGGTCAAATGATGAATGTTTAATAATCAAAATATTAGTATATTTATCAAATATTATATTAAGCCCTGAGTATTAAGTCCCCAACAATCTGCCAAGTTTAGCCAAGCAAGAACTTTTTTCATAACATCGAGACGCTAAAGTTCGTAAGCGGAGGTCGTAGTCAAAAAGGTGATAGATTATGAAGTACTTTCTGTAAACGCACGCAGCACCCAGATCGGAAAGAATGCATTGTGCGCGGCCAAGATGTTACCCGCAAACAGCAAACTTTCCAATCTGGCGCAGCACACCTGTAGACAAGTTACATACACCGGCCTTTGTTGGAGAATTGAACATGAATACAATAGGCAAGAGGCATACAGATACATCTTAGTTAATCATGTACTACAGTAGTCTACAATATTTATAGGCTTAGGCTACATCCTTACACTTACAAGTTACAACTTACAAGTCTATAATGTAAGTGGAGGCCAAGAACTTTCCTTTATTCACCCTTCAATGTCAACTTTAGTTGACAAAATATATCACATTATAATATAAACAGTGACTCATTAGGCGAACTATCATTATTGGGCCAAGTTGATTGAGAATTCCTAACTTACTTTTTAATGTCAGGCTATTTGTCTAATCGTGTTTTGAATCAAAAACTTTTGATATTGGAATCTAACCATTAAAAGATGAGTTAGGTTACACCTTATTGTATGTTAATTCTTCAAACATCTTACCCTGTCCGAATTTCAAGCTACATAAAAAGAAGCCAACGTCTCTTGATAATGATTAAGTTAGTCTACATTTTCAGCTCATTATATTGGGCTATAGATCTATATATCAACAGCGTTGACGAGCAAAGAAAACATCAATTATACTGGAATTCTACGATGAGCAGGATAAGAACTTCATTTCTACACAAAATATAATATATGAAGATTGTCGAAAGTCTTTATGTTGAATCTTCAATCTCATCAATTTCCGACAAGACCGCCATTTTTTCTGGCCATAAGAAATCTCAAAGTCAAGTCAAAATTTGAAATTCAAATCAAAACGAAATAAAGTGCGAGATGTTTTCAGATGTGGCCAAAATTATCAGACGGGACAGGGTTCTACTGCGCATGACGCCCTGCAGCCTGTTGAATATTCTGCTTACCGGGAGAGGGCGTCAAAAGGTATCCATACTTCCTATCTATATCTAGCCTGCGCGCAGACTTAAATCGTTTTTTATGATTAGTAGGTATGAGGTGCCATAGCGGACTAAAGTCAACTTCATTTTTATGGTCTAAAAAGCCAAGTACAAAAAAATTGTGGTCTAAATCAGACAACAAATTTTGTCACATAAGAAGATCATTGTCTAAAACAGAGCATAAAATTTTATATAATAACTTAGACATAAAAAAGTTCTGAAAACTTTTATATGACGTGAGCAAAAAAATTATGGCGCGAGTGTAAAAATTATGGCGCGATCAAGCTTTGCAGCGGATGACGCGTGATTTCATTCAGTGCTCAACCATGGTTCAACAGCTACGTGCTAATTGCTAATTATTTTAGTGAAACCAAAAGCTGTTTTTCAATTTTAAATATCTTTTACACTAAAATGGGCAATACAATTCATTTCATTTCTAAGTATGTCATACTCAGACATGTATCAAAGTGATTTTAAAAAAAAATATCAAGTCTATAATCAGTAGCAGCCATTTAGGTTGACCTAAGGGTGATATCAGAAGTGTGATAGAAGAAGCAGAGCTGAAGTGTGATATACGGAAGAACAATGGAATTTTATCTGTGCTTTTTATCCGGCATTTTACCTGTGTCCGGGTTTTAGACCTGCCGGTGATTCATGTCTTTTCAGATTTTGAAACAAGCTGGTTATATACTTTCTCGAATTTGATCTGCTGCTTATTTTATTTGTATTTGATATATCGTCATTTGATATTGATTTGAACATGCTGCTTTCATGGTCAGCAAATATCAATTGGATTTCTTCGTTACTGCAAACAGGTACTCACACTAAAGCAAGTTGGTATTTCTACTGATTCAGTCTCTCTGTCTTTTGTTTGCCAATATCAAAAGGATAGTCAATGGTATAACCATATATGGTATAACGTGACCGTTCTCTGTAGCAAACATGGGCTGCCTCTACTACTACAGTACATATAACCACGTTGTATCCGGCCAAGATCTGCACCAATAACAATAGAATCCGCAGAAGAAGGTTAGATGTAGATTGATTGCAGGATCTGTCATGCGCAAATATCAACAAACAATTATGAACAGGCAGTGGAACGAAATGGACACTATATTTCTTCCATGCTAGTATGCTTTGGCACAAGGAACTGATACTGTAGATCTACATATTCTAATATGGATTCCGTATTTTTTATTATTTATTATAGGCTACGCTTCAGTTTTGCTTCCTAAAGCCAATTTTGACTGCGTTGACATTGATCCTAGAGCCCCTTGGTTTTTACTCTGACGGAGACTGCTGGTGAGTAACCATTATTAATATGCTGTTATACCAGCTAACAGTTATGAAAATTTCAATGTGATTCTGATTTCCTTCAGGGTGGATCGTGGCTACCTCTACAAAACACTCCTTTACAACATATCATACACATTAGCACTTTATGGTCTCTTTATGTTTTACTCAGCCACTATTGGAGGAGAAGGTTAATATCCCGCTAACCCCCGTTGTATCTGCTTTAAAACAAGACAAAACTGTCCATCTTTCTTGCGATTTTCGTCCTACTTTCAACTCATCTACAAAGGTATCGGGAGGTAAAGTATTTGCAAGAATTGATTTTGCTCATGCCAATACACAGTTATAGTAATGGACCAAAAATCACAACAGCTATATGCACAAAGAGGAATACGCATAAAGGGCTTTTTAGATACCAACGTTTATGCCATTCGAGGTGTCATCTGCCTCGGGAATATTCTAGCGCGTATACTAGACAATGTCTTTCCTGGAATATAGACCATCATTATACATTCAGAAATACTTGATAAGTGTGCATAAACTGAGAACAGTATTACGGCAATTTTTCAACAATAATGACTAACTAAGATATACATACAAAAAAGCTTATTACAAATAACAGGGTTGAAAATTAAACTTCTGACACTTGAAATTGGTCCGTCTTGAATCATTCTTGATTGTTGACAGGTAATCATTCCATCTATGCTCACCAGCACTTTTGAAATGAATGGCGATGGCATGACTTGATGTAAATTTCATTATGGTTGTGAGATATCTTCTATTTGGTCGTTGAAATGCATGGGGGGCAGAGGAGGAGCTAGATTGAATTTAATTTTATAAATGAATATTAATAAATTTATGTGAGGTTATTCGACCCCTGACTGAAAACCAACCAAGTCGACTTTGCATGTCAGAGATACGAGTGCGATAATTGCAACGTCTCGTTCTACCCAGGCGATATCAGCAGAAGCCGACAAAGCATTACACAGAACAGTAGAAGCTGTATTTCGAAGATCAAAAATGAAATTAAACAGTAGACCAAAAATGATGGTATAATTATGACATAATAGTTGCACCCCGTCAATCTATTTTAGGTAATCCTCCCCCCGGATCATCCACAAAGATTGATTGATTTCAGGGCGCCCTTGGGATTAATCTCATTTGTATGTATATTCTCAGAGCTGAGAATGTGGCCAATCAATCATATCGTACCCATCAATCATTCATTTGCTTTGTCAATCATTTCTATTGTACGTGTTTTGGCGGGAATACTTTGAAACCTCATTTTGTGAAAACTTTCGACGAAGGAAGGAGGGTGTCTGATGGCTAATACGCGTTACATATAAAAGGTAACAAAAAGTGTGCGATTGAGTATATTATTATTTATTCAGGAACCTTAGGCAAGTTAAAAAAAATGCTAAAAGTTTACTTCTTTTTGTATTCTTACTTTAGGGTGAACGAAGTCGTTTAATACAGAATTCATTTGATTCATCAACTATTGGAATGTTTTAGCTATACTCATGTTCTAGGTATTTTATCAATTCTGGTTTTCTGTCAAAAGCTAATTTTTGCCATATAAATAGATTAATATGCTAATATTTATTTTTCTCCTAGTTCAATATTTCTGGCGTTCACTCAAATTGACAGTGACTGACGCTGCTACAGCGGTAATTGTGGTGTGTTTAGAAATTCAGATGAATCGCAGAATAAGTTTAAATGCAAGAAATGGTAAGTGAAACAATGCCGAATTCAAGGGAGCATGTATGTGTCTATTTGACAATTTCTTTCTGAAAATTGTAACTTTATTCAACTGCATGTGTGACTTCAGCTGACAACTCTCTTTTATTTGTTATAGTTCGGGCTTGGTTAAATAAAATGAATGAATCATCTTGAAGGTAATGAACAATAATGCAGGTAATTCGAAGGATTTAGCTAATTTATTGCAGTTATTCATATTTTCATATGTTCATGTTCATCGATACTTGAAGTTTCGAAATTGCAAAATCGTGAATGCTTACCTGCTACGTCTGTTACGCGTTTTATTTAATATTATAAGGAACATACTGAATTTTGTAATGTGCAGACTATTCCTTTTTTGTAGACTATGAAAATGCGACAGAATTGTACATCGAGCTATGAATTTCAGGTAAGTTTCATAAAATAATACGGAGCTAGATATTTTTAATTTCGATGTAAAACCATCGGATGATCGCAAAATAAACGCGCGAAACTCCGAGTAACGGAAAGGCTTTTGTCTCATCTTTGTCTCAATTCTACATTATACTCGGTTTTAGCAAACATTGAGTACTCTCACTCACATACATACAGACACCTCATATTATATTATAGCAATGTATAGAATCATTTTTTTGTTTTGAGAAGTACTCGAAAAGCAGAGGAAACTTAATTATGACATCCTGAACTATATAGACCCGAATGCGAGTAAAGGATCAAGCCATATCGTTATAGCTCAGTCAGTAGGCCTCGGTAGCCGGCAATTAACATCGGTAATACCGCATTTTTCAAGTCGTGCACGATGAAATCATTTTAAGTGATCGATTATAATGCAAGAAAAATATTTTTGATAGGATGACCAATGAAAAATAACTGCTTGAAGATTGATTAATTTAAGCATGGCATGTTGACAATTATCATAAAAATAAAAACGTTTTTGTAGATATATGACGGAAGCTATGCAAATGGTACAAGATGGATGATGAATGATAACAACATGTGTCATCAAGCAAACATAATTGCTGCAATGCTGCAGATGTCAGGTAAAGTTTTATACTCCTAATTTTTATCTGTAATAGTCAATGTAAAACTGCAATTACTCAAATATTTCTCAAGTTATTTCTATCCGATAGTTGCATGTGTTGCCGGTTGTCAAATATGGATGGCTTTAATCTTAGCATTCTAAAATCCATAATATATAAATTGTCGTCAATAATTACTGTTAACAGTTCAGTTTTTGTAGCCAGATAAGAACTAAAAGACAGCTAACATTTTGATAAACCCATTATAGTTTTGTTGGCCTTAGCTTTTAGTTTTCGAAACCGCTCTGATAGTATACTAATATATAATAATAATAATCAGATAATAAACCTTTCCATAAGGTAATGGTATTTGATGACGTATTGTATATTTCTTTTTGCTTATTTTTCAGGCAAAGGAACATGGTTAAAGCTAATTAATGAATGATGATGGCGATGATGAATTATGGCGTGTCCGATATTGTCTAGTCGAGGGTCCCGGGGGTTGGGATTGAAGAGTTCAAATGAGCAGCAGCTTTTGTACTGTTTTCTTTGTCATTTTTGGAGAAAAAAATTATACCAAAGGTCTAGCTACAACTTGATATCATAAAATCAAATTTCAAACTTTTTCCAACAAAGCTGCTTATCATTTTGAACTTTTTAAGTAGTAGATAGGGCACTTGAAAGCGATTTGTTATTTTGGTTTGTGGAGGAAACTGATATGTACATTTTTTTAGATGGTTGGATATTTGACACGTCGTCTTCTGTCCTGATCATGATTGGCAAGGTATAATAGGTATATAGGTTTACGGGAAGGGGTTACCTTGTTTAATTGTGATATGCCTTTTAAGTTCACAGCTGCAGGGTGGTCACCGGATGGATGGTTAAGTATGTATTGTGGTTGTATATATGCGGGTGGGGTCACGGGGATGGTTGTGTATAATCTTGCTATTCTTTCTATTCTCAGTTATTTGTCGCCTGGCACTGGATTATCGAAGGGCTGGTCAAGGCAGCTCGTGAGTATTGTAGGACGCCCTCTCCCCTTTGGGACCCTCGACTAGACAATGGGACACATCCTGGTGAGTCTGTTTCAATCTATCCCCCCAAGACAATACAATTAGCAAAAAATAGTCAACATCTACTAGATTAGGAACAATAGGTATAAAACCAATTGTCTATTGTTTCATTTGATGGCAATTGTGACGTAAAAGTGACGAGAAAACAAAGTCTCGATCACATTAAATTTGTTCAGTACAGGCTAAAAGCTCCCCAGAGGCGAGGTTCCACAATTACTAGAAAACTGGGTACTAGTAATCTGGATGCTAATTAGGCCTCGGATCCGGTTATCTTTCCTTGATCAATTGTTCAGTATCCAAATAATCTGAATCGGATATCCGCATTCGATCCGGATATACTGACTCCGGATTATATCCGGTATATCGATTTTTAGTTCCGGAATCCGCATTATACTCTGATCCGATCCAGTAAATACGGAATCCAAATAACTTAGCGTCATGTTTAACGCAGCATTAATCCAGATAATATCTTTCAAGACATCATAAGCATCTATTGGCATTCTAGAAAGTAGAAAAAGTCCCTTCCTACACATCCCGATATTATCTGACATGACCCGATCTGACAATACTATCGTTATTCTCTATCGTATGATTATTTTGAGGATGTTCCATGAGTTATCATTTGCTGAACTGTTATAAAAATAATTTTTCTTGGGCTCTGTTTCATATCATAAATAACATTTTCAATACTTACTGCAAAAAACTCATGGAATGATCTGCATGGAGATATCCCTATTGCTAAATGTAGCACTAGGGATGCCTGCATGTCCTCCACGAAGTCGGAATGCTGGACCTTGTCGTGGTGTGGAGGCACAGTTTAAACCAATCACAGTTTATTCTGCCAACACAGCATCCGCATTATTACAGGCATTCATTCAAAGTTGCTCAAAGCTGGGATAAAGCTGCATCATAGAGGATGAAATGAGTACAATCAATCTAAGGCAGGTGTTTTGGAGGATATCAGTGTTTGTTAATTTTCTTTTTTGACTGGCTAATAAAGCTAAACTTGTATATAACCTGCCACTTACATTATTATAGCCGCGATAGATATTCTGTGTTGCAGTACATCTAGATACAGGACGCAAGGATAACAAATTTTGACTTTGATTTATTAGAATGATAACCTTTTTACATCAACTGCATTACTTGTTTACCTAAAATTATTTAACTGAAAATTTATCAGTTTTTATTTTCAATTTAAATTGGTCATTAAAGCTTCAAGAAGTTTAGCAGAGAATGGTTTGACGTTAAATATTTAAAAATTTATCTTAGAAAAGTGCTCAAATTAAGTCCCATATTTCTGTCTGAGTACTTGCGAAAATTCATTTCTACAGAAGATTTGACTCAAAAAATTCAAAAGAAAACTTTGCATCAAATTTGGAAAAAGCCTCCACACTCTTCCCCCTGCTCCAGTGTTACTGATTTTGAAATTATAAACTTACTGGTTTGGAAAAAGGATAATCTCACAACATTGAAATAATACTTTCTTATTTTAGTTTTTATAGATTTGGAAGTACGGCATTTATTTTTCAAAGCTATTTTATCCCAACGCACTTCATTATACCATTGTAGCGGGTGGAATGAACGAAGTATTGATTAATACCACCACACATACATAGGCGTTGATAAGATATATATTTGTGTAATAGTTGTAGCTGGCCACCAACAGGGAGAGGATGAATGAGGGTTAATATGACCGTTGATAAACAGAGCCTCTATGAAGGTGGACCAGCTTTGCTAACGTAGATGTTGTCACCACGAAGGGCAGACGAGAAGAGGGTTGATAAATTACATACAGTGATTTACATTACAAGGTATACGTGATTACAAACGGAAGCTTTACAGTTAACAAAGGAAATACATTATGGATAAGACAATAGACAGAAAACAATCCACTACATAACTTCCCCCCACGGAGACGGAGTCCCGTCTGTGAGTGAAAGATATGAAATAATATATACAGGACAAATGAATGAATAAAAAATATAATTATATGATAAAAGAAATAAAATTTTTTTTTTGATGTGTGTTTAATTTAATAGTTATACTTATGTAATTGTTCTTGCTTTCTTTGTTTCTGCGACTTGATGATTATTATGCGTAGTGACGAATTCTTGTTTATACGTAGTAAATCTTTGTAAATATCTTGCTGTATATATCTTTTTTTTGTCTTGTTTGGGATGTATATAGTATATTGGTATATAACTTGATATTTCTTTTATGCTGAGATACTTTGTGCTCAAGTCTGGCAATCTTTAATTTCTTGTCGGGTTAAGCCCTAATAATTTTCGTGGTTCCTGCCAGAACTTGGCTTGTGACGGCTTGAGTGCATTAATATTTTCTTCTGGTTTCGTTTTAATAACACTCACCCAGGGGCGAATCTCAACTAAAATGTTACCAAATATAACCATATGCTAGGCAGGGTTTACGACGCGTAATATTCGGCTGCGTTCCTCAGATCACGTCGGTAGTTACCAATATGTAGCGGGTGGAATGAACGAAGTATTGATTAATACCACCACACATACATAGGCGTTGATAAGATATATATTTGTGTAATAGTTGTAGCTGGCCACCAACAGGGAGAGGATGAATGAGGGTTAATATGACCGTTGATAAACAGAGCCTCTATGAAGGTGGACCAGCTTTGCTAATGTAGATGTTGTCACCACGAAGGGCAGACGAGAAGAGGGTTGATAAATTACATACAGTGATTTACATTACAAGGTATACGTGATTACAAACGGAAGCTTTACAGTTAACAAAGGAAATACATTATGGATAAGACAATAGACAGAAAACAATCCACTACACCATCCCGATTCTGATTGTACTAATTGTTCTCTGGTAACCAATGCATCAAATTACGACCTAGGAGCAGCTATACACAATACCACACCCAATTGTCCTTGGCATTTTGTAAATCTTCTGCTCAGACAATTTATTCAACTACTTTGCACTACTTTAATCGAATAGTTTCATTCTTTAGGACATTTTGGTTTCCCTAAAAATGATTAACGACATCGATATTTCTGGCCATCTATTTATTCCGACATCAAAGAATATTGTAAAACCTGTCTCACAGACACGCAAAATATTGACGCTAATAACGTTTCACGCCAATTAATACCGTTTAAAGCTACATTTAAATTCATTACATTCGATATTATAGTTACATTACACTATTCCATCAATTAATTAAAATATTATAAATATTTATTAACTCATTATACGATATAATATGGTTGTTATTAATGTTGTACAACTCAGTCGTTTTCGTGGGGACCTTACAAGATTTTAGCCTTTTTATCATTAAGCCTCTCTTTCATGCATACCAGAATTTAGTCATTGAAGTAACTTGTAATACAATATCACATAACTGTCCTCTGCTTACCGTCATTACAATAAAACATAAAACACGATTCTACTCTGTCTCGTCTATTTTCTAGTAACGATTTATCCTATATCTCAATCCACCATCGTCACAGTACTACTGACTGGAATTACATAATTATATAGGAAAAAGATAAAAGTAACTTCCACTTACATATATCGTTAAAATACATTACATACTACAGTAAATTAAAGATTAAACAAGTTTGGATAGTAGTGTCTCCGCCAGGGCAAGGTCATACAAAAAGTTGAGACTTCTGATCCTCGAAGCATTTCAACTTTTTCTTCTGAATTTTTGTTGTTGATATTTGTCCAATAAATCATTAAAAATATCAATTTTCTACTGGATTCTAGGATTCCTACTTTTGTCGGACCATACCCTCTGGTAAGTTGTTCCGCCTTGGAATTACTCGATTTATAAATTGAGATTTGCCATCATTTTTAGCCTACCAGATTCAAAATACATCCTGCATGACATCCTTCACCGGCGGGAAGCCTACTTCGACGGGGCTATCATATAGGCAGATCAGGTGCACCTGGGCCAGACAAGGACTTACCAAATTTTTATTTTAGGGATTATTGTACATTTATTGGCATCAAATATAAATAAGCGCATTTTTTAATTTTTTTTTTACCTTCTTAAGAAAGGGAAACATTTACCTTCTGCTCATTTGAATACAAACTAGATCCTACTTCCATTCCTTCTGAAATTGTGCTAGCTTTCCGAGTCAGTTCCGAAATCAACAATCGGAATAAAGTGATAATAATTTATTTGCTAAATTAGTTAAATTTATTAAATTAGTTAAATTTATTAAATTAGTTAAATTTATTAAATTAGTTAAATTTATTAAATTAGTTACTATTTTTATTTCTTGTTTTGCTAGTAATAGATAAAGAAAAGCTGTTACCAATATTCACAATATCTGCTCTGGTCTAATTCAAAACAAGATGGGATTTGAATACCTTTGTTAAGACATTTTAAATATACTTGTTCCAAATATTATCCACCTTTCTTTGAAAATTTTATTTAAATCTGATGTTTTGTTTGTCAATAATTTACAGACACCAACACAACGAAATATCGAAATAACGAAAATGATGAATTTGCTCACTAAGAACAATAGATTTACCATGCTTCGATCAGAAACTTCCGCTCGAGGTTTTCGTGGAGCGGCGGGACAAAGAACTGAGCAAATCACACAGACCCTATTCTTTCACCTATTATGACAATTTGAATTCAGGTATGTGGCTTTGCACCTCTGGGTAACAGTTATGCGAACAAACATAGTCTGAAGTCTGTGTTCTGGAGATTTGAAACATACTTTATAGGCTTATATTTTACTATCTAGAGAGCCATGCAATTCAAGGCCACATGAAATTCAGAAATTTCGACAGGGTTCTCGAAATGAAGAGGAATGAAGTGCCCTGCAACATAGATAGAAAAGGTAAATTCTAACTATCAACTGACAACTGCATGTTTATTCTTAATTCTCATCGTCTCAATATAATACATTCAAGTAGGAGATATAAATTTATGTCAGCAGCTAAAAAGTCATTCTACCGCAGCTAACAAGTTCCAGCTATTCAGTTTATTTACCGCAGCTAAAAAGTTAATTTACCGCAATTACAATTTAGTTGCAGCTATTCAATCAATTTACCGCATCTGAAAAGTCAATTCACCGCTTCTTGGTGCAAGACTACGGTTATTCTGAAGATAATGACGATCATGCACTCGATATACAACAGCAACGCAGCAAAAGTGGAAAATGCTAGGAATTTTGTGAAAGTTTCAACAATGAAGCTCGCGCTGTGTTATTCGTTGTCGAAGAAGGAGGATAGTCAAAATCTTATTCCAAACTTACAGGCGAAGGATTGAAAGATTATTACCGGTGACATTTATCAATCAATGAGGTGGCGAGCAGAAAGTAAATGTAAAGCGTCTATTCATTTTTCAATGCATCTAATTTTACATATAATATTCGTAACGGTATAATTATGTGCGGTAAAAATTACACAGTAATTGGTGCAACCCCTTCAATTTAATGTAAAATCATTGGCTGCCTTTGTAAAAAGAGAGAGTTAAAAGTTCACATGAATATTCATAATCTCTACTACTTTATAAAAATGACCTGCAAAACTTTGTATGCCCTAATCTCAAAAACCGGACTAAGAAATCGTGACACGTGACACGTGACACGTGATAATATTTGGAAACAAGTATATTTAAAATGTGTTTAAATCACAGATTTTACAGCTTCGATTCATACATCATACATCATACATCATTCGAAAGCTCTCTTTCGTGGTTTGAATATAGGCTATATTACTTTTGAAATTTAAACTGAAATTTTGGCGTAAAAGTGAAAAATCAACTTTTCCATAAAATTTCAAAGCCGCCGCCATTCAGGCAGAGCAAAGCAGTGTAGGCGCAACATCGGGCGCAATGAACCACATTCGAGAAGATGCAAATTATTTACCTTTAAGCTGCGAATTTCAAAAGATATGTTTATAAAACAATTAGCTGCGTAAATGATCTATTTAGCTTCGGCGAAATGACTTCAAAGCTGCTATATTTTAAAGATGCGGATATTAGAAAATTGATGGCGTAGCAATGGGTTCGCCATTGGGTCCATTAATGGCCAACGCATTTATGTGTCACGTAGAGCACCTTTTAAAACAAAGTGGAAAGTTTCCACAATTTTATCATCGCTATGTCGACGACACCGTTACTATTGTAAAAGACCAAAAGACAGCAGAGGATCTACTTGATTGCTTACAAACATTGCACTGTTCAATAAAATTTACAATGGAAATGGAAAACAACAAGCGATTGCCATTTATTGGGCTTTTATTAGAAAAACGAGATAACAACATTACAACCGCTGTTTACCATAAAACCACGGACACTGGTCTATTAACTCATTTTAAAAGTCATGTGGACGAACGCTACAAGACAGCCCTTTTAAAAACTCTCATTATTCGCGCAATTTGTTTATGTTCATCGGAACATGCTTTTAACCTCTTTTAAACATCTTTTAAATTACGTTTTATCAAAGTATAATTTTAATGTTTTTAATAGCCAAGTTGTAAATAAAGATGAAGATATAATTAGAATAATATTACCTTTTAAAGATCAAAAATCTAGCAATGTATTAAGACAAGAGTTAGATCGTTTAAATAGTAAATTAAGTAAAGTTAAGTTTAAATCCGTTTTTAAAAGCCGTAAGCTGCAAGACGATCTACGACATCACGAAGAAAAACCGTCTCTTGTTAGCCAGCATCGGGTTGTGTACAAATATCAATGTGGCTTGTGTGAAGCAAGCTATGTCGGGTACACCTGCCGACATCTCCATAAACGCATAGCTGAGCACAAATCCAAAGTGATCGGAAACCATGTGAAAGAACATCACCATGGGAACACGGACAATCTTCACGAATCGTTTTCATTTTTACAACATTGCAAAACTAAATTCGATTGCAAAGTTTTTGAAATGTTGTTCATTCGTGAAATGAAGCCTTCCCTGAACACGCAATCGGATTCAATAAAATCATTGTTATGGTCCTAAGAGACTTCAAAATAAAAATAAAAATAAATCAAATAATTCTTATCCTTTTATGGTAAGATATGAAAATTGTATAACTTTATCATTTTAGTATAAATAGTTAATCTGCACCCATAATTTTTTAGACTTGATAATGGCTTTTTGTGAAAGTCGAAACGTTGTCAAAAAACATTCATTAGCGTTGGCATTTATTGTGAAATCTATTAGAAAATTATCTGTGAAAATGATCTATTTAGCTTAAGCGATTAGCGGTGAAGCAGAGATCTTTCAAAGATGCTTCTATTAGACAATTAGCTGCGGTAAAATGACTTTTTAGTTGCGTTTTTTGATAGATCACGGCTATCAGTCAATTTTATGCGGTAAAGCGACCTTTTAGCTGCGGAGTTGATTCCATCCCAAAATTGATTCGGTCACTTTTCATGCCCATTTTTCTCGGTCTATTGTTGCTAGACTACATCTTTGAAAAACATATCATTGCAATAAATATGATCAACATGTTGTTAGCTTTGCATTGTGACAACAAAACAATTTTGGCCTCTCATTTGTCAATCTCATGATTAAACTTTTGTAGCTTCTACTTTTGATATCGAATTTCAGCGGGTGGCGATTTGGCAAACATATATCAGTTGTGACCACCTGCGCGCGCATATGCCGTAACATATATATCCTAAGCGGTCAATGTGTTCTGAATGTGCGGCCAAAGCCTAACACGCAAGTTAATGAGCAAAATGGCGATCAGAAGCAGACGTAAAATGAAGGAAACCTCTGACTTATATTTAAATTACTTTACACTTTATATTTCTTCATGTAAAATGGAACAATTGATTACACTTTACAATAACAAATTTATGATTAACGGGATTTGTAAAAACGTTTATTATCAAGTCAAATAGTCGACGGAATAACTCTTGAATTTTGAATGATGATTTCGATCCAATTACAGGTTCTGATCGTGAGTTCGTGATGATTCTATGGCCTCTATGCTGAATTGACAAATATGTTAAATCAACGATAATCAAATTATCAAACGCTATAATTTCGTAAAAGTAGCATGCATGCAAAAATCAGTGTTGTAAATACTCGTTACTAAAGTTGGTTCTACTCGTTACTAAAGTGTTGTAAATACTCGTTACTAAAGTTGGTTCTACTCGTTACTAAAGTGTTGTAAATACTCGTTACTAAATGTGGTGCCTCGTTTATGTGTAGCCTCATTATTACCACTATAAATACCTTGATAATCTTTAGATGTTTTAGTCTTAATCTTGTATGTACGCTAACGCTATCAATTGAATTATAATGAATTGCAGTTTATACTTTGTTGTCAGTTATTGAGTCACAACATTGGCGCAGTTGATGTCGCACCTGACTTGGTTTTTTTTTTTTAATATCATTATAAATTTTTTGTTATATAATTATGGCAGGATTTCGAGGGAGATTGCCCTCAGAGTTTGACCCTACTCAACTAAATGCGTACGATAAATATATTAAATGGAGATCTGCTTTTGAAAATTATGTTTTAGCAACAGATATTGATTTAAAAACTCCACGAAAGCAACTAGCGATATTATATAATGTTGCGGGAGAAGAATTTAGGCAATTCTGTAAAAAGAACTGCAAGTTTACTATTGACACACCAGAAAATGTGGAAAATGTTTTAATAGAAATGGGAAATATACTCAAACCTCAACGACGACATCTACAATATCGTTGCAAACTACTCGATTCCAAGCAAGGAACTGATCAATCGATTAACGAATTTTTACAAGCTTTACGAACAGCTTACGAAGAGTCTGGCTATACAGATCATAACTTGAACGGAGAATTATTAATACGGGACTTATTAATTAGAGGTATCAGAAATGAAGATGCAAAGCGGTTAATATTGCAACAAGATATCGATAAATTGACTATTACTGATTGTACCAATTTGATATCAACATTTGAGACTGTAATGATGAATAATCCGACAAGTAGTACAATAGAAGGTGCTGCAAGTGCAATTACTTACGACGACTGTAAATTTTGTGGTCGGTCACATGGTAAGGGAAATTGTCCCGCTTTTGGAAAGACATGTAATAAATGTCAGGCTAAGAACCATTTTGCAAACAAATGTAACAACTTCAAGAAGGATAAAAGCTCTACAGAAAAGAAATATAAAAAGTATAGCAAGAAAAATACGAAGGAGAAATTAGCTGCTGTTAATTTGGACAACGAAAGTGACTCATCGTCAGAAGAGTCCGCATGTGTTTCAGACATTTCATTCGCTGTTGATGATATTAAAGACAATATTACTGGTAAGAGATTGTATGTAAACCTGTATTGTGCTGGCGAAGCATTGAAATTTCTTATTGATCCTGGGGCGACATCAACCATGGTCCCGGAGGGTTATTTACGTCAGGCAAAGGATTATAAGCCATTAAAAAACAATTATGTGCGTCCGTGGAACAGTAAGCCAATAGAGATTAGTGCTTCTGGCACGTTAAAGCTGTCGGCATCGCCGCAGCACAGAGCAGTTAAAATATTTGCCAAAAGCATTGCCAATTTAAAATGCCCTTTATTGTCTTACTCAGACTATCTCGCATTAGGTGGTACACCAATAGCTTTACCTTCAGAATTTAATGTCGAAGTAAACACTGTTGAAACTTTAAGTAGTATTGGCTCGGCAACTATTCAAATTAAGTCCGACGCTAAACCTGTTGTTCAAGGTGCCAGGAAGTTAGCTTTTAGATTACATGATCCTGTTGCCAAGGAGATTAATCACATGGTCAAGGCTAAAATCCTCGAACGTGTTACTGGGCACAGTGAGTGGTTATCCCCTATAGTTGTCGCATGGCGAAAAAACGGCAAGCCCCGGATATGTGGGGATTTTAGAAGATTAAATGAATCAATTAATAGAGAACGTTATGTTATTCCTACTGCAGATACAGTGTTTTCTAATTTACATGGATCCACTGTATTTTCAACTTTGGATTTAGAATCCGGATTTAACCAGATCAAACTCGATGACAAGTCTAGTAATCTGACCACTATTTCAACTCACTGTGGCAATTATAGATATTTACGTTTACCGTTTGGCATTAGTTCTGCCCCTGAAATTTTTCAACGAACAATGAGTGATCACTTATCTGATTTACAGGGATGCTCAGTTTATATAGATGATATTTTGGTACACGGAAAAGATTTAGTCGAGCATAATGCTCGTTTAGATGCTGTGATGGCTCGTTTAAATACTGTGGGAGCGAAATTAAATAAAGACAAATGTAAATTTGCACAGAGTAAGTTACACTATTTGGGTCATATAATATCTGCAGATGGTTTAGCTCCCGATGATAACAAAATTACGGAGGCATTAAGTTTACCTCCACCTACAACTATTGATGAATCTCGTCGTTTATTGGGGATGATTAATTATCTGCAAAAGTTTTTACCGTCATTATCGACAAAAGTTAAACCTATTAGAGATATATTAAAAGGAAAGTTTGATTTAAACGCTGTTAATTCTGCTTGGGATGATGTAAAGTCGGCACTTCGTAATGTAGCAACTACTTCTTTCCGTTTTTATAATACTAAATCTGAAACAGCAATACTTTCTGATGCTAGCCCATATGGATTAGGTGCTTGTCTCTTACAGCGTGATAACTGTAACAGTGAATGGAGGCCTGTTATGAGTGCCAGTCGTTCACTTACTGCAACTGAAGAAAAATATTCACAGATGGAAAGAGAATTACTCAGTATTGTATTTGGTGCTACCAGATTTCGACAATTTATACTTGGAGGAGATGTTGAGTTTTGGACGGATCATAAGCCATTGGAAGTAATTTGGACTAAACCATTTGATGATATTCCACCAAGACTACAGCGCATGATGTTACGTTTAGCGCCTTATGGGGCAAAAGTTATATACAAACCAGCCAGAGAAGAAATGAATCGTCTGGCAGACACTCTGTCTCGAAAGCCGACGTCTGTAGAACGGCAGGAGATTACTGACTGTGAGTATGAGCAAATCGCAGCGGTTGTTCGTGAATCTGCTGGTACATTATTATTCGATGACTTTATTACAATAGATGATGTAGCTCAAGAGACATTATCAAGTAACGCGTTAAGTATAATTATTGATGCTATTCAAAATAATAATTGGTCTAATTTATCTGAAGTTTTTGATAGTTTCTTTAAAGAGAGACATAATTTAACCGTAATGGAAAAACCTCGTTTATTATTAAGAGGTACTCAAATTGTTATCCCTTCTGTATTGCGTGAACGTTTAGTTAAAATCGCTCATGACAGTCATTTAGGTGTGAAGGGCACCATAGCTCAGCTATCATCCGTTTGGTGGCCCGGTATAACTGCCGATGCTAAGGCGGCTGTTGCCCGCTGTGAACATTGCATTGAATTACAGGATAATTTACCAAATTTAGAATTACAGCCCTCTGGTGTACTTCCACCATGGCATACTGTTGCTGCAGATATATTCCATGTGAACAAAAAAGCTTATTTATCTGTTGTGGATTATGGATCCCGTTATCCGGAAGTTTTTCCATTGACATGTGAAAAACATGAAGAAATTATTGATGCTTTTGAACATTTATTTTGTGTTAGAGGTCCAACTTGTGAGATTATGACCGATAATGGGTCTCAATTTACCTGTAAAGAGTTCAAGAGATTTTGTAAGGCCTGGGGTGTGAGAATTAGACACTCTGCGCCACGTTATGCCAGGTCTAATGGCATGGTTGAACGGTTCCATCGCACTTTCAAAAGACGTTGGCATAGCTGCGACCATTTAGCTGATAAACAACGTTTAAGACGGGTTTTATTTTCATTAAGGACATCATACCATCGAACTATCGGCACTACACCGTTACATGCTTTAATGGGTAGGAAACCTATAACTCAGATTCCCGGATTATTATATAATAAAACTGTTAATACTGAACATCAGATCGCTTCTAAAATCGCAATGAAAAATATGCACGATAAGAAAAATAATGTATTAAAATTATCTACTCCTAATATTGGCGAACGTGTTACGATCCGTACAGGTAATACATTAGTAAGCGGCGAAGTAAAAAGTACAACACCTAGACGTGTTGAAGTTATTAATACGGAGAATGGGAATACTCTTGTTCGCGCACGTGCGCAAGTTATTACGCCAACTCGTCAAACAGATATAACTCGTGTTACTGAACCATTAGACTTACAACGTACCACTAGGTCTGGCCGTGTATCCAAACCACCAGTAAGATTGGATCCTTCAGATCCATCTACTTTTCAATAAATTAAAATAAATATCATAATTATTGATTGTAGCATTATATTTAGCTTATTATTCAACCTAAGCATTTATGTTACTAAATTGATCATTAATCACGTTTTGGTTCATTTTCATTTAAATAAATGATCGTTGTTATTATATACACAATCTACTATATTTACTTTTAATTTCGAATTTACCATTAATTTTATTTTAATATTTACTTTAAAAGAAAAGGCGAGTGTGGTGCCTCGTTTATGTGTAGCCTCATTATTACCACTATAAATACCTTGATAATCTTTAGATGTTTTAGTCTTAATCTTGTATGTACGCTAACGCTATCAATTGAATTATAATGAATTGCAGTTTATACTTTGTTGTCAGTTATTGAGTCACAACACTAAAGTTGGTTCTACTCGTTACTAAAGTGTTGTAAATACTCGTTACTCGTTACTTTTGGAGTAGTTTTAGGAGTAATTAGTTACTTTTTTGAGAAAAGTAATAAGTAATCTAATTGATTACTTTTTGAAGTAACGAGTATTATTTGAGAGAAAGTAATTGACGTTACTTTTCAAATTACTTTTATGATTACAAAATATTTGCTTTGTTGTCTTGTGATAATTTTCAAAGGCGTTGCTGTCACTAAGTTCCGCTTTTTATTGTTCAGTCTGCGATGCAATCTCACATTATTTGCAGCTTTCACAAGAGCTATTCAAACCACGTGAATTGTGTGATATATGACCAATAAACCCTATCCCATAACATATTCTTCTCTGATCTGACATTGTTCTGTTGATCAATAGATTCAAAAGTTTTCACTTTTTATTTGAGTGAGTTTCGAATATTGAAAAGATGATGTAAAATTTATGGCTATATGAATAGATTGATCCGACAAAAATAAACCATTTTGATAAATCAAATGAAACCATTTATTTGGCAACTTTATTAAAAAGTTTTCAACGTCAATTTATCTTCTGCTGCAGTCACCAGTATTAAATTAATATTATTAATTCGATCGTTTCCCTTCGTAAAAAACAAGATGGCCGCCATGATTGTCAAAACGAGACATGTCATTATCGAAAGGGAGGCAATATCTTTTGTTTCACAAGTTAAAGTAATCATGAAGTAATTAGTAATTAATTACTTTTTTTGGTAAAGTAATTAGTAATTGTAATCAATTACTTTTCAGGCTGAAGTAATTAGTAATGTAATTAGTTACTATTGAGGAAAAGTAATTTGTAATGTAATTTATTACTTTTCAAAAGTAATTCTCACATCACTGCCAAAAATCCCCATAGCCATAGCGTATCGTATTAATCAATAAAAGATTAAAAGGTATGGAAAGGCTATCGCAGAGCGTGACAATAGAATCGCCGCGCGTGACGATTCTGCATCTCTATAAAAAGCCACTAGTTTAAAACAATGATTTCCGCTCTTCCACGCACTTCTGCGCTTCCGTTGTTTAGACCCACCGATGGTTCTAGACACACTGTAGTCTAGAATTCATGTCGCAAAAAAGGTAAGCACATAATAAACTATGACTTATCTAAGTTTGAAACTGTTGACGCTATTTGATAATGCTTCAACATCAACAAACAGGACCTCAATATTTAATTCGCAAAAACACGACAGCCGAGTTCAACGAAGTCTAGAAAACCTACGAAATAGCCTACGTTGGCAATAAAAAATGTCTGGTTCTTCTAAAAGCGCACACTAATTCATTTCAATTTGGTTGCACATTTAAAATAAATAATAAACTACTATGATTCTAAGTTTGACTGTAATTTAGTGATGAGTCGATTATTATTTTTCCGATTACCGACTACGATTATTTACCGATTAAGAACTTGACTAATATGGACCTATCGATTACGGATTAATTACCGACTATTTTCCATTTGTTATAAAACAATGGGCACTTAAGTTAACAATAAAAACAAAACAAAATATTTATACAAATCAAATAGAACATTAAGTGTCACCTATGTAAATAATGTTGACTAACATAAGCTCAAATTTTATTAAACGTTTTGATATCTTAATAAGGGATTACATCACTCTTGTGAGTGAGTTATCGGAATTTAGGTCCACGAGTTCAATAACAACAAACGAGAAATCCATATCATAAACGAGACCGCAGAGTTCACAACATGGATTTCGAGTTTGTTGTTATGCCTGGTTCCCATATAGAAAATTTGCCGGTGACACTGCCTGCGATAATGCCGGCGGTAGGGCCGGCGACGAATCGTCAGTAAATTATCACCTTTCAGGCTATTGTTCTACCGGAAGCCGTAACGTTGGCTGCGACTGTCTCAAAAGTTGAACTGGTTCAACTTTTTCGGCTACTGTAAGCCAGCATATCAAAGACCCCGACATCCGCCGTAAGCATTTAATGGATACTATTGTTAAACGATACATCACATGGTCAACATTATCCAATGAAATCAGTTGACAAAAAACGTGGGTTTGTTTTCCCGCCAATATTAAATTAAAATGATATAATATTATAATGATATCATTAATCTGTATATTAAATTACGATAAAATACACTAAATTATGCTGAAATACTGAATGTACTGTATTATGATTAATTAATGATTAATAAAGTGTTTCGAATTAAAATATAGTAGAACGTGATAAAATACGTTGCATGCTACTACTGTATATAATTTACAAAGAAGGGAGAGACAAATGATCAGGGTAACTTCATCTATTCAGGTTGTCGCCGGCGTGGCTGCAGTAGCCTGCGTTCAGCGGCGTGGCGCGGCGCGCGAATTTTTTTTTCCGTGACAGTCAGCGCATTATCGATAGTCAGGTGCATCTAATCTTGTGCGTTTTACATCAGTAAACTACACTCTCCCAGGCTATCAAATAAATATCTTAGTGAATTTGAGCGCGATTATATATAGTTTTGAAGTTTCTAAGTTTTATAGCACATTGTTGAAGTTTAAGCTAATAATTATGGGTGATCTTACTAACGACAAGAAATGTGTCGTGTGCAAAGGAGCATGCACTGCTGCTCATGTATGTGAAAAATGTAAGGATCCTGTGCATACATTATGCGGGAGTAGAAAAGACGGAGAAGAAGGATACGGGGTGGCACTAATATGCAATAACTGTAATGACAAAGAAGAAGAGCCGTGGCAAATCTATCAACAACAGCCGGGCAATCGAAAAAGATCACGGGAAACCATGCATTTTCGAAGAAGGCTTCTGTAAGTAAAAACTTTTATACTTACCTGCGTAATAGTTTTTGTGTAAAAATGTTATTGTTGCGTTAACGTTATTGTTTGACATGATTTTAGAACTTTTAGTGCATCTCTATCATGGTTGTAGACTGTATTCAGGCCTATTTGAATGTATTGTCCTATTAAAACTCTGTATTTTTCTCATAAGCATAATGATATATGTTTACTTACTGTAACTTACAGGGAATTATCACTGACAAAATTCCTGATGCAGATCTCCCAACAATCAGTCACAATGCTTCATTGATGTGGCAAATGTCCGACCCTGAAGTCCGAAAGGTGAGTTTATTTCAATATATTCTAGTCATAAGTAAGTCACTCTACTAGCTTAGGGTAGCCTAAGCTACAAATGTTTTGATTCTATAAGAGAGAACACCCTTTATAGGAGCACAAACCTGAAGAAATGTCCAAGGTTAAGAACAAATATATTTATTGTTTTCAATTGTAGGCCTACTGTATCCAGGTACCAGGTTCAGTAGTTGTATATTGCTGTTTCGAATTAGTATGAACACTAGTAATTATAATCACACAATCAAAACAAAAACACGTTATGTAAACTTTTCAAGGCATAGTACACATATTTTAATAGCTGTATAGCATACAATTAAAATAGATATAGCATGAGCCTGTTATCAAGAAAATAAGAAACGATTAAATTTTCCAATGCAATCATTTCTAAGAACACATCGTATCATGTAAATTTCCACACCTTATAGGCCTAACCAAAAGCGGTTTATATAACAATAGTAATACTTCTATCCATCTAGATATTGGGCCTTTGTAATGTTCAAAATCAACTAGGTAAAGATAAATGCAGTGTCAGTCAAGGCTATTCAATCAGAAGATATCTGTCATCTCTATGAATCATGAAAAGGTCAAATCAGCGCTATACTGCAGTTACTTGAATCAGTGACCACCCCGCTTAATTCACAGCGTCAACCTGATTTATATAAATTTTCCACGTCAATCTTTATATTGTAGAGGCAATATTTATTTCATAGATGTATAATTTCATTTCACAATTTAGCCACATTTTGTGTACTTGACATTATGCAAGATGTTATTGTTATTGTTGCAAGATGACATCCAGCATTCATCATGACGATAATAATCTTAATTTTTGATTTGGCAATTGTTAGGATTGGCAACGTCAGGGTCAGTTGCTTCGAGAAGACATTGATTGTGGAATTGTCATTTACAATTGTGGAAAATGTAAAAAGACTTTCAAAAGAGAGAAAGATATGAAATTTCATGTGAAAAACTGTGTTTCATGCATGTGTGATGTATGTGGCAAACAATTTGGCAATCTGACATCTTTAAAAAGGCATATACCTGTTCATACCAAACAGTTCAGATGCAATGTTTGCGCAAAGCAATGCTCAACGAAATTTATGCTGAACAGACACTCAGCAAGTCACAGTGACGAGAAAATATTTAAATGCAGTATTTGCACATCTGCATTTAAATCGTCTTCAAATATGCAAAGACATAAACGGCAGCAGCATTGTTGAATGCTGATTTATCAGATGATTAGTTAGTACTTGCTCATTATAATTTTCATCTTAAGTAGCCTAGTAATAATTTCAGATACTATACAGTCAAACCTGTTATCACGGCCACCTCTATACATCGACCGCCTGTCCATATTGATCACTCTAGCAATGTTTAAAATAGTCTTTTCTATTGAAACCGTAGTTAAGTTCTCTGGGTTGTGAATAGTTAAGTTACATTCATGTAGTAACAAAATAGAAAAATGGCAAAGAAAAGAAACGTTTTTTTGCTTAGAATGTTTCATAATTCACCTTGATTATCAAGTAAATATCATCTATGTACAATTTAATACCATTATTATATCATATCTTTATCTATATTTAAGAATGTATACGCACACCTGAACATAAATGCATGGAAGTTTCTTCCTTTGTCTGCCTGTAAAAATAAAACTTTTGGAGAAAATGTTATTATTGTCACGTCAATAGGAGGCATTACCACAGCAGCACAAGTTGAATAATGTTGCAATAAAATTAGGTTGAGCCTAAGATAACTAGCTGATCATCCTGACACCTGTATCATCAACAGTTTACCTGTTACCAGACTATAGTATGAAGTACACTGTTAACTACATTTTCATGCACTGTTGTTATTCAGAAGGGCAGTTTTGAGACTGGATTACCCTCGGTGAAAACTGTTCATGAATGTAAAATGCCTCAAATTTTATAAACAGTTCATGTACTCGGTGGACGTTTTCGAAGGGGTTGAACCTTGAAACAAACATGTTCAGGTGTCTGCAACCAAATGATTTCCTTTGAAAGTGTCTGCAAATAGTCTTCTTGAGTTACTTTCTTGCGAAAGGATACTATTTTAGTCAGAATGACATAAACAAAATGAACAATATTTTCTAATTCAGAAAAACGGACAATAATGCTTTCATATTCTGCAATTTTGAAAGTTACGGTCATTCTATTGTTCTCAAAATGCGCCTAGGACTGGCAGTCCTCATTTTATTGCTCGGCATTAGTTCTTAGTCAACATCGTCCCTGTGAAAACAAGTTGATTGACTTTCAGGCAATTTCATATCCACAGCCGGTTGAAGTGTCATGAACTCTTCGTGACTGTTTATTGACCCACAAGAAAATGTCCATGAACTCATGGATTTTTTTCACAGGGGTAGATCCCATCAGTGCCTACCTCTACTATTTCATCGAATAGTTGTTAATTAAATTCAATAGCATGTGAAAGGAGGGGATACTGTTGAATGAATTATGGAGAGATGTTTGTTACAGTTTTGTAGCAGTTCGGAGACTGAATTGCCTTTCCTTTCTATAAAAACATTCATGAACGTAAGATGGCCCAAATTTCATAAACAGGTTATGAAAAGTTATGTCAAAACCATTAAATGTTCATGAACTGTTTATAAGATTTCATAAACTCAATGAATTTGTTTGCAATGGTAACGGACTAAACGGACACATTCTATAATATAACGTTCATGAATTTCATCAGTCACGTTTTGCAGTCTCTCGTTCGGAGCGTCTGTTCAGGGAAATTGTTCATTGTTTATTAACAGACATGTTACCAGGAAGAGCTTTTAATTATTGACCAAATGTCACAACTAAGGGGATTATAAAGTACAGTCAATTGTTGTTTGATGTTCAGGGGATTTCCAGCTCAAATTTCAATGTAGGCTTATAATTAGGCACCATTGTGAAATTTTTGAAACAATGACTAATATTACAACTTACCTTATTGTGGACTCTTTGCATTGGAGGGGAGAGATAACGGTTAAAATGAATGGTTGTTGCAGCTCTTCATCAAATCTTTGATGGTTAATTATATCACCACATTCTTCTTTTTCAAATTTTCAATTTTCTGTTCCAAAATAGCAAACATATCAGCCAAACAACATGTACCATATTTTTCAGATTTGAAGTGATTATAAATAGCATTAAAATCGGCTCGTCTCGGTACAACAGAACGGTCGGCAAGCCTTTCTTGGATCTCTTGCATCGATGAGCATTCACTTCTAGCTTGAGATAAAAAGTATTTATAGGCTGCACCAGGCAACATATGCCTTTCTTCGTAAAGAGATCTAATTTCACATAGAACAGATGATTGTATATCCTTGAAGCTCATAGCATGAAAAGAAGTAACAGCGTGATTATGATCCCATTCTCATTCTATAACAGACTGGAGTTTGTGGTTGACGGTTTCAGTATCTTTTAGCACTTTGACAGTTAATGAAAATGGGCAATTGGTGTTTTTCAAATGCTTGCATGGATTTTCTACAAGGATCTTGCTTGTAGAGCGTGTACTTTCATTCATTGTGTTATGCTAGCAACGGTAATACTCAACAAGCTTGTAAATACCTGACATGAAAGACACAGATTTCAAATACATAGGGAATTAGTATATCCTCATAATCATCACTTATAACATCTTGTAGGCCTAAATAGAATAGAAATGGTCTGAAAGCCCATTGTTCTAGCCTATTGATAGTCTCTTTTAGAATCAAATGATCAATTGAGGTTCATCCTTATGGCGCACGCAGTAACTATCATCAATACTTTACTTGACTCCAATGGTTGATTTTTATAATTTGTCTGTCTGTTGCGTTATGCTATAACGTATAGTATTGAATAAAGCGTTGGGTGTTGTTTAGAGTACTGATTTGTTATGCCTGCTTCTTATATTGTGCATTTCTCTCCAATGTGGGGATTGTCGAGGGAAAAGATAAAAGGCCATTTCCATCTATTATGGAAGTAAAAGAAAACCCCCTGACTAAATTGCATGGCAATAAAATTTATATGCCAACCAAATAAAATACATATGTGTTAAAAAAATTTAAGAGGAATTGAAGCTTGGGGATTTATCAACATGAGAAAGACATATACAGACCAGAACGTTTGAGTTAGGCTACACGGAAATAAGTAATATCACAGCAGTAGACATTACTTGTTTGCTATTGAGTTTTTATGCAAAGCTTCAGGCTACATTTCTTCTTAGTTTTTATATTTTTTAATGGCATTTGCATGAAAATGCTCAAACTCGAAAGTACAATTTAAATAATGATAGTAATGAATAATTTTTGATCTCATTGTCAATATCTAACATCTACATCTGTAGATGATGATTCTATGATTTTCTTACAAATATTAATGACAGTTATGTTTGTGATTAAACTGTCACACATTTTGGATACATCAAGCATGTCTGTATTTTGCCCATTATTACAGTATCAAATTAATTTAGGAAGCTGATTAGTGATTAATTTGTTACATCCTGAATTCTAGCTCCATTAAGGATCTCTCAACATTTGTTGACACTCTGCTGGAATATGAAATTATTAAATTATGTTGTCATTTTACTTTCAATTGTTCTTACTGCGTAGCCAGTTAGATAATATAATACATCCAAGGTCTAAACGTTTTCAGAATATCATCCCTTTTCTCTCAAAGTAGGCTGAAACTATGAGTCTTCTGGGTCGTTTATTTGCGACTACTTTTATCAACATGAATTAACTTTACAGTGGATAGGAGATTTTGCATGCTAGGCTTTAAGGCTAATTATTGCGTATTATACACAAATGTATATTTCCAGAGCTTATAGACTACATAGCAAGCTAATCTTTCTTATTTTTAGTACAAAACATCAAACATCTAGCAAAAACAAAGCTACTGCATGCATGGTCTTCTGCAAACCCTGTCCCCACAGTATGAGTCAATAATTAGCCTACCTGTGCGAGGAATGAGAATGAGTAGGAAGTTTATACTAATCAAAACAGTAGTAAAATATCAATTGCATATCAATTAAAATATAAAAATATAAAAATATAGTAGTAAAATATCAATTAAAAGTTGAATTGCATTCTTGATTTTATTGTTCTTATGGGTAAGAAAACCACTGCAAAATTTGAGTTTAAAAAATATTGGGAAATGGGAGCTCAATGCCCTCCAAAAAAATTATAATTAAATATCAGTAAAGTTAAAGGTAACAATCTCAAAAATATTACTGTGGCATTTAAAAGTCTATTGGATAAGAACCCATTACCGAAAACTTTTGTTTCAAAGTGATGCATTTGAATGTATGGTTTCCACTGTGATTTTGACAGATCATACAAGTGTGAGGGTTTTCTGTTCTGTGGAGGTGTTGACAGATTCTAATTTCAATTTACTATGATTTGTCAAAGAGTTGTTGGAAACTGTTTATAATAAAAAACTATTATGGCCAGTGGTTTTTTGTACATTCTTGTCCGTAAATATGAGCATGGAAGCTAGACAATGGCAAAGCCAAGACGACGTTTGCAGCCGCCAAGGAAAGGGTATGACCATTAAACAGACTGACGGTACCACGCTTAGAACTCAAAGCAGCAGTTCTTACTACAAGACTGGCAATTACCATCATCGATGAGCTAAGAATTTAACTATAAGATACTGTCTATTAGAGCGATAGTGCTGTCACATTGGCCGGGATAAAAAGTCCAGAAAAACAGTTTACTACCTTTGTTGCTTTACGAATTGGTGACATTTAGAGTAATTCAAATCAACAACCATTGAGGTATTGTCCAGGAGTATTGAAGGTAGCCGATGATGCATCAAGAGGAATTTCAATAGAAGAATAACACAACAAATGGATAAAGGACCAACATTTCTAGGAGATGACGAGGAAGACTGGCCAAAACAAACTCTACCAATTAGAAAAACAATTGAAGAAGGAAATACTGTGAAATCGGTGTGTGTTGCATCATCCAGTCCATAAGTAGTCATAGATTGAGAAAGATTTTCAAAGACAATAAACTAATCGGAGTTACAGCATACGTACTCAGATTTATCAACAACATCAAACGACTTAATGAGAAGAGAAATGGTCAAATTTTGCCAAATGAATTTGAATGATGTGATAAATTATACTGGATACGCCACATCCAAACAGAATTGCACCCCAGATTGGAAAACAGAGATTTCAATCAGTTTGACGCCTTTCAAAGATTCCAAGGATGTAACCAGAGTTGGTGGTAGAATAGACGTTGCGAAATGCATTCCATACGACCAAAAAGTTAAAGACACCCAATTCTTCTTCCAAAGAAACATGCACTTTCCAAGCTTATCATGGTAAAATGCCATTTCATGGTTGGCCACGCCAGTTCAAGACATGTATCAAAAGAATTGGAAGAAAATGCATTACATGCCAAAAGTTTAGATCATTACTACAACAAAAATTGATGGCTAATATTGGCCTAGATTACTTTGGACCATTGTCAATAAAGATTGGTCGCCTCAGAGAAAAAAGATATGGTTGCCTATTTACCTGTTTTAGCACCAAAGCGGTAGATGTGGAAGTCCCTAGTGATCAAACAACCGCAGCTTTTCTTCACGCCTTACGAAGATTTATGGCAAGAATAGGACATCCAAAAATGATTGTGTCAGACAATGGTTCGAATTTTGTTGGAGCGGAGCGAGAATAAAAGGAGATGGTAGAAGGATGGGACAAATGAAAACTAGATGCCCAAATGCTCCACATCAAGGGGGGTATTTGAAGCCACGACCGCTAGGGCCATTATCAGCAGATCATAATGATGGGACATACATTACCCTTAATCATTTATTGTTAGGAAGATCATCAATCGCAATTACACAAGGACCATTTTC
The DNA here is from genome assembly GCA_916610825.1 of Haliclystus octoradiatus. Taxonomy (NCBI): domain Eukaryota; kingdom Metazoa; phylum Cnidaria; class Staurozoa; order Stauromedusae; family Haliclystidae; genus Haliclystus; species Haliclystus octoradiatus. The sequence continues at coordinate 26,913,226 of OU744451.1, forward strand.
AGACACAAGTAATGCAAGAAAGCGATTTCAGTTTTTACAAACGATTGTTAATCACTTCTGGCGCAATTGTATTCGTAATTATCTTCCTTCATTGTATACCGAAAAACAGAGAGAAATCATAGTTAATTAATGTTTTGGTAATCGATCGAAACATGGCAAGTGGTAAATGGCAAATGGGTAGAGTTATGGAAATATTCAAGGGAATTAACCTAGTAAGAAATGTCAAAGTCAAGACTGTGATAGGTGTTTATGAAAGACCTAGCAATAGACTCTGTTTATTGTTACCTGCTGATGATTGTTGAAGATGTGATGGAAGAATACGAGATAATCCTTCCATGGTGGATATTTTCCTGTCTCCATGAACAATGTCTTTGATAGAATAATTAGTATATAACATCCTGACTATAGTCACGAACACGAAACAGTCACGGTCGTGGATAGACCGGGTGTAACCGGCTTATTGTTATAGAGGTTATTTAGTTTTATATCTTTCCATGTATTTAGTAATTACTGTATTACATTCTAGACTAGACTGGTAGTTAATTAGTTAATATAGACGCAATTAAAAATAGTTTAAAAACCGTTTAAAATTAATATTACGGCAGTAGCAATTGCAGTATATAGAAAAACCTGGAAATTGAAATTTGCAGTCAAGCCAAGTTAACGCTGTCATTATAATCACTATTTAATAACCTTGGTTGTATTTTATAGCCTTATTTTGTATCTATTCATTAAACATATCTTTCTATATTTCATTGCCTTCTATAGCGAATTTTTTAAACTGTCAATTAATATCAATCTGCTAAAAATTTAATAAATTATATTTATTTCAAGCAGAAAAGGTGTCCTAGAGGTGTGGGCATAACCGACTTGGACGTTAGAAACTTTTGATTTCGCACGAACGGAGACGATTTTTACAATTCTGACTTCACCTTTTCGTATAGTAAGCCCTTCTTGTTATTCCGACTGTCGTCCCGAGTTTGGAAAACAGTGAGTGATCGTAAATAGGGTAAATTCAACATTAAATATATCCGCTTTACTATACGCTTTAAAACTTAGAAATCGTTTTCACCATTCTTCATCATTTAGCCTCAGCTATCCGAATCTGTGTTGACTTCTTTTGTCTCATGTGCACTTTAGAAGGACCGCTTTACTGTGAAAAGATAACACTTATTGTATAATATTTGCTTCAATTTGACCAAAATCAAGGTTAGTATTTTAATTAAAGTAATCTTATCCAATTTCTACAGATTATTGCTTTGAAGCCTTTTGGCTTTAATGTCACCCTTCGTTTTCCCCTTCAATAGTGGTTCAATATAGCAATGGAAGGACCATGCTATGTTTGATTTTTATTGTGCCCTCTAAATTTGCAGAGTTTTGAGATTATGACTTTGTGATTGGAAATTGACCTTCTCCGAGTAATTCTGTTACAGGTGTAAAATATTTTACTGGCGATTCAATTTAATGAATAAATCATATTTTGTGTGATTAGTCCATAGATCTTATTGAGATCTTTATGATGAATGTCGATTCTTGAGAAAAAGCAGCTTGGTTATTTAAATGAAAGCAAAAACACTCCTGAGTCGTACTTCCAAGATTATGGAATTGCCCCTCTTCGAAGTGACTGTATTTTGTGACCAATTTGGAGAATAAATAAAAGCAATATTGTATCAAATCAAATATAGAGGTCACCCGTCAGAGTGGTCCATTTATCTACATCTTATATAGCTTGATGTTATATACAGCTTTCACTGCACTCAATGCTGTGAACACATGGTATGATTATCAAGGACTTCTAATAAATAAACACAGTAAATAAATAAATATACACTAGACTGGTCCAAAAAACTGAAAGTTTGAAAGTTGGATTGCATTCTCAATTTTATTGTTCTAGTAGGTAAGAAAACCATAAGTTCAATATTTGAGTTCAAAAATTGATTAGGAAATGGGCGCTAGATGCCCCTCTAAATTAGTACACAAAGTCAATAGGAAAACCGCTCAAAAATTTCAAAAAAATATAATTAAATATCAGAAAGGTATTTTTGAATAATTTTTATGTCTATGACGGTAGCAATCTCAGAAATATTACTGTAGCATTAAAGAGTATATTGGATGAAAACCTATACTGAAAATTTGTGTTTCAAAGTGATGTATTTGAATGCAGGGCCTCCATTGTGATTTTGACAGATTATAGAAGTGTGAGGTTTTCTATAAAACTAAAAATAGGTGTGAAATGGAAAGGTGTTGACAGATTTAGTTTTTCTTGAACTTTGAATCATTGACTATGCTGTGAATTGGAACAAATTTTTCTTAAAAATTGATTGCTCCAAAATGACTCAGGCAAAACTCGCAGTTTTGGTATCGAATTGTAGGAAATTGTCTAAAGTTTATAATACAAAATATCTGAATACTATCAGATCAAAGTCGAAACAATGTTTAACGGAAGAATGACAAGTCGGGATTTTTCGAAAATGTGGGGTGAAACGGAATGATCGCAAATTTACCATTATTTCAACGAATTTCTTCAAATAGATTGAATATCATAACTATTGACCCTTTGAAAATTGATATCAACAATGATAAACTAGATAGATAAAAAACTTAATTTAAGATATGAATTTATTAGATTATTATTATCCTTTTTCACACGAAAACATGTGTCTTGGCAAAACATCAGGACATCTTCACATTCCAGTAGAATTTTCAAATTTGATTTATAGTTGAGATTTAATACATTTATTTCACCCATTCAGGGTAGACTTGTAGTTGGCTCTAAAGGTAACATTTCACACTATTTACATATATATTGTTGATAAAAATAAGAGTAAGATTTTTTTTTTTCAATTTATTCATTATTGTTTTTGTTTATTTTTCAATTGAGTTGCTCTCGCCTTCTTATAAATGTTTGATAGCTGGATATTGCGAGACATGATAGAATATGAATGTAATTTGAAGCCTGTTTTCCACATTCATTACAAAGACATTTATTTGTTGATTTATGGTACATTTGCACATCACATATTAAATGATGAAAACCTTGCATCGATAAGCGAGTAATAATGTGCTTGTTGGGTTGGTTTGATAGTTTCCACCATGTAATGTTGGCCATAGGAGATAATAGTGCACCCGAAGTGATCCACGGTCTAGTTTTTGCTGACAAGTTATTATTTACAGTATTAAGTGCAGATTGATTTAGACAGAATTTTTGCAAAAGTTCAGTGGATAGTTTTGGAAATTGCGTGAGGAAATGAGTTAAAGAGTTTGACGAGTAAATAGAAACTTTGAGTGATCGTTTAATAAAATGACTTTTGACGGTGTTCAGATTGGCTAAATGTGATGAAGTTAAGTAAAAGGAAGATGACTTGAAAAGCATATGTTAGGAGAGGATATATTTTCATTTGGAATATTTCAAGAGCAACAGAGAAGGATATTTTGTCGAGATGTTGTAGTGTAGTAATTGCCAGCATAGCCATCTGTTTCTTTGCTTTGATATGATTGTGGAAAGACAGTGCTTGTGTTAAAATGATACCTAGATATGTGTATTCTTTTACAAATTCGATTTTCTTATCATATAATTCGGTTTTCGATTTTCTTTTCTTACCTTTGCGGAATTTGATTGCTTTGGTTTTATTCATATTTACAAGTAATTTGTTTTTCCTTGACCAATCTTCCAGGAGTAAGAGCCCATTTTTGATGGTGGAATGATCTTTGGAATAGAGAACAAGTTTTTTTTGATTAAAAATAGATTGTAAAAGACTGATATTGTGAATAGAAGGAGAACAATCACGTAATTGTTTTTTAGCAAGTTTTAATTCATATCTTACCTGTGTGATCATTGCGTCACTGTCCCAAGATAAGTCGTTAAACACTTGTGAACACTCTGAAAGACTCTCCCAACAAAGAGATGACCCCGCCTTCCCTTTGCAGTACCTGATGCGTTGTTTCATGCAAGAGAAAACAAGGCGATGATCAGATGGAATAGCAAATGGTGCTATAGTATCACAATCGTAAAATAAACGTGGACAATTAGTGAGAATGTACTCATGACGTTCTTCTGGCCTTTCGGACAAAAGAAAGTAGCGTGTCTTGACAGAGGTTTACGATACACAGAATTCATCGGAGTAAGGTCATATAGATTAATAGGAATTATCATTTAAATTACGTCCTACAGGGTTTAATGACAAGGGGTAACACGCATTAAAATCACCACACAACATAACAGCGTCACAAGATGGTATATTAACTAAAATTGAAGATAGCTGAGCATAGAAAAAGGAGGCATCGATCTTTCTAGGAGCAGTGGGAGAGTAAACAGAGAAAACATGTACGATACCATCAAATTATTTAGTAGACAATTCTAAAATATGGGATGAATGAGAATTTACATGAGCATAAGGAACACCAACACACGGTTTGCACATAAATCCTACACCACCAACACCATAAAATTCAACAGAAGATGTAATAAATGTACATTTGTTATATCTAAATCAATGTATATATATATATATATATATATCTATATCATATCATGTATATATATCATGTATATATATCATGTATATATCTAAATCAACATAACGAATAGGTTCATCGTGGATAATACGATGTTCCTGAACAGCAACTAACAAAAAAGTTAACTTACTTGTGAGTGTAGCTAACTTTTTCTGACGCCACGGACACTTCAGGGTTGTGGAGGTGAACGTAGCAATGTGATAAGGTGAAGAAAACGTTTTCTTCTTGCAGCAAGTGCTTTCTGAAAATGGAAGCCTTGTCGACAAAACCTTGGCTTAAGTTTTCATTGTGGAGGTGAAATGATGGTAGAGTGGAGTTCAATGACTTCTAGATGTTTTAGACGTTTGATATCATCAATAAAAAACGTGTTTACGTCAGCACGTATCTTCTTGATTTCCAATGTATCCATTATAACTGTTTGTACTTATTTTGTGATTGGTTTCATCTCAACTGTCATCTTTCTGGACTGTCATCTATTCTCTTTACCACCAAACACGGACATGTTTAATGATTTCGTCTTTCCAGTCAAACCTAGAACTTTGGCGAAGCCTTCTTTTCTGTATCATTTTTACCTTTTACTAACACTCACTGATGTGCATTCTTGGATATTTCTGCATTCCCTTATTCTATGCTTCTTTGAGACAACAGAAACAGGGTTTATTATCTTTGAGTAATGTCACTTTGAGCAATCTTTTATGACATGATTATCTTCACACAATGGGCATTGTCTATGTCTATTTTCGTCTCTTGTCGATTAATCCTTGAATCTTCATGATGTTTTAACGTCCACTACTGGCAGAGAATGGCTCTAAAGAATATGCCTGGCTTTTGATGATACTTTCCGATTCCAACCATTTGCTCAATCCGCAGACAGTGTTTGGCTTTCTTGCTTCACTCAATTCTCTGCCCCATCGCTCTCTGCTTTGATCCGTCATTTTATTTAATATCATCTTTAACAATCCTTTTGATTTCAAATCGGCTTCGCATTGTGCGTGAACGAGTTAAATAACTATGTCCTGTACCCCTGTGAAAATACCGTTAATAAACCGTTCATGAACGTTAAATGGCAAAATTTTTCAAGAACCGTTCATGAACGTTGCGAACCGTTTGCGAAAAATTGTGCCATTTAACGTTCACAAACCGTTCATGAACTGTTCATGAACCGTTTATGAATCGTTCATTAAAAATTGTGCCATTTAACGTTCACGAACCGTTCATGAACTGTTCATGTACCGTTCATGAATCTTTCATTATTGGTGCCATTTAACATTCACGAACATCTCGGTAAGAAAAAAATCTAATTAACAACAAAGGTATACAAGCTTAAATCTTTGCTTTTATTCAATGAAAAAATGAAATAGAACAGGAAATGTAATACAATATAATGCATCAAAAGGGTAAAAATTGAATTTAGATGTAATATTAATAGATTATCGATCAAAGTTAATTTTCATCTGGCATAACACCTGGCATAGCAGCTGAACTGACGAAGGAGGGTTTGATCAGATGCTGATGGATTGTATCCAAGATATAGGAACTGGAGGAGAGGATACCATAGAGAATACCATCTTTATTTTCTTGCCCCTATAAAATGATAAAGACAATCATGTTAATTTAAGTTCATTATGTGTAAAGCAGTATAAAGAAATATGTCTGTGATATTATAGCCAGTTAATAAGTTATATTAATTATATGGAAGAACCGAACGTTTACTTTATAGCCAGGTGTTTAACTTGTGCGTTTTCCTCTCTCCTTATGTTTTGTTTTCGCTGACGTGAGAAATTTAATAACTCTTCCTCTTCAATTATCTTGAATTATAATTTAAATGGAAACAGATTGAACCTAGATTGAAAACTATGTTAAGTTTCTATTTATAAGTTTCTGTTTTGAATCATGTTTGAATAGTCCATGGGAATTCTGTAATTTGCATAACAATGAAAACAAAAGATAGATCTCCAGTTATGCGTCATTGATTTTATTTTTACTTCGTTGTCAAGGCCAAGCGTCAAGGCTATCGAATTTCGCGAGTAATCGCGATGAATTTACACATTTGTGACATAAATGTTACTTTTTGCTGTTACAAAGATACTGGATTATGTTGTTTGTGGCCGCTCTTATCAATTAAAATTCCTGAAGTTGAAGCTCGAAATAGATTAAACACTTCCGCTCTAGACTTGATACTTCTCTTATCGAGTAGTGTTGTCATTATGTGGTCATTAGTTTTTGCGAAGAGAAAGTTATTGCTGTATTATGAAGAAGAATAAAATCTCTGTAAAGAGTTTAAAAACATTGCAATGTTGCTAAAAATTGATGGAAACTATTTGAATTTGCTATTTAATTAATTAATTTCCCGATATTGTTAAAAAATTGCCGACTATCGACAAAAAGCGATGCTACCAATCAAATTTATTTGTTTCATGCTCTTGATTTGTGTTTTTATCTTAATGCTGCAACTTTATAGATTAATCTTTCTGCTGATTACATCTTTCTGCTGATTACATTCTAGCAGTCACTGCCGTAACTGCCTGTTCCTCACTGGGGAGGGGTATTCTAATTTTCTGACAAAATGGTTGCACCAAATCAAGATTTCTTTATCTGCTATCAAAATTTCTTCTTTACCCCTCAAAATCAATATTGAGGAAATTTACCTGCACGTGCCACCAAATAAAATATTTTTGTGAAAAAAAATAGACTTATACTCGCGCTAATACGATACTTATATGATGCTGTAATTTGAAAAATTAAGAGCAGTTCATGAACTTGAGAGGTGTAGCTTTATTAAGGACATTTCATGGACCAGTTCATAGTTCATGAATACATTCAAGAACCGTTCATGAACTTTAGAAGAATGGTTTTCTTATTCATTTCACGAACCGTTAAAAATTTCATTAACCATTCATAATGCCTTGTAAATATTTGAGAAGCAATTTTGTTTGTAAAACTATTATCTTAATAATCTATTTTAACTTTTTTTAACGGCTTTACATAAGTGGGAACCACAAGTTTCCCTGTATTTGCCTGTCACCATTGTTGAAAAAATAAAATACATACATACATAAACTTGAGAGGAATAGTTTTAATGTTAAAATTTCATATACCAGTTCATGAACACGTTCATGAACCCTGTGTTCATGAACTCTGTTCATAAACTGTTCATGAACTGTTCTTGAACTCGTTTCACAGGGGTATTGTTGCCGCAAAATTGAGAAAACCAAAGGCATCGCCTGATCTTTGTTTTGATAATTTCCCTATTTCTAAATAACAGACATCTGTTAGCTGGTCGTCTTTGCCGTAAGTGATGTCCGATTTCTTCTGGGCCAAAATGTAGTCTTCTATATTAGATATCAATTTTTCTGATATTTTTGACAACAGGCCTCGTAAAACATAGAGTTTGGTTTCTGTGGCTGTACCATCGTTATCAACCAATGTCTTGTATAATGACTTGAACTTTCTGTAATCTCTCAACGAACCTGAGAAATACGGCAATTCAAGTTTGATTGAATAAATACGTATAAAACGGTTGATCAGCTTCACATGAAACAATTGGTGATATTACCGTAACGTCAATAATTCTACCATATCAAGTCAACAAAAAACGAGCAACGAAACAATAAGCCAAACAGCCAACGAAGGTACACCCAAAGAGAAGGTAGAAGGCACTAGTACAAATCAGAACTATAACGATAACACCCGTCTAGCCGCGACCGCCACTGTTCTGTGTTCGTGACTATAGTCAGGATGTTATATACTAATTATACCATTAAGGATATTGTATCATGGAGACAGGAAAAAATTATACTCGGCAAGGTTATAAGATCAAATATGCTATAATAACAAGTTCATTGATTACGTCAATTACGATATCTGAATTGAAAGTCTGCATTCACAACAGTGTATATCCCGGATATTGGGAGATTGTTTCTTTGGACAGATGTTCTTCTTGTGTTTATGCTTTGTGTGCTAATTACCCCTCCAAAAATGCAGTCAAAGTGACGATTTTGTGTCCCACTATTGTTTCACCACCAGGAACCCATTTCTATTTCATAAGAGGGTTTAGACAAAAAAACACTTAATGTTTTGTGTTTTTCTCTCTAATTAAAAAACAGCTGATCCGAATGACAATCTGCTACATTTTTTGAGCGGCTACACCTCTTTATGAATTAGTTTAGATAGGATTATCTCTGTAGGTCGTCTCTGCGCGCTTTCTTTGTATAGTCGATGGAAATTAAAAATACTTTTGTCTACGAAAAGTCGTAAAGAGGTGCCAACCACAAAACGCTTGAAAGAAAAAGATCCTAAATTAAAAACTTTTGATTTAGGGACTTTCGGTATATCTCCTTTTCCTTTCTTGCACCTCAAATCTAGATAAAATATATATGTACAGTACATCTTGAGCTGAACGTTATAAATAAATTTTCATTTGATTCGAGATTTTTTTTTAAAGACAGAAACTTGGAATGTTTAGTGTTTTTTCCGGTGTAACCCCCCTTGTGGAAAATAAACGGTTTCCTGGTGGCGGAAAAGAGTGAGAAACAAAAATATTTAAAAAGCGTCACTTTATTTGCATTTTTGAAGGGGTAATGATCATGCAAAGTAAAAGTGCATGAGGAAAATGTACAAATAGAAAATGTATTCTCTATCTACAGAAGTAATCTGCCAATATCCGGGATATACACTTTGAGAACTACATGAACTACAAGAGTTTAGTTGTTGGATATACTTTTTTCTGTCCAAAATGTGTCAATCATCCTCCGAGGCCTGCCAATATGCACCTGCTGTTTTACATACATATCACCTCCTATTCTGACAGATGTTTGCAGAAAATTTCTATTTCAACTACTAAATGTCCTTGTTTCTCTTGTGTTTATCGGTTAAATGAACTCATTTCAAGCAGAAATGGTTTCTCCAAAGTGTAGGCATAGCTGCTGTGTAAGAAGCTTTTAATTTCGAGTTAATGGAGATACGATTTTTCAAAGTTTTCAATTATCCTTTTTCCTATAGTAAACCCTCATACAATTCCTACTATCATTCCGAGTTTGGAAAAAGTGACCGATTTATATATCTCTGCTTATACGCGTTCAAACTAAGAATTCATTGTCACTATTCTCCATGATTTAGCTTCAGCTACTCGAATCTGTGATAACATGTTTCGTGTCATGTGCACTTTAAACAGTGAATTTAGCGATTATTGAGTTATCTCTTCAAATACTTTTTCGTTGCTTCCCAAACTGTCCACACATCTTCCAAGAAATGCCACCAATAAGAAATAAAAAAACACCAAATGGGTAAGAGGCTGACCAGAAATGACTGAGATAATTTACAAAACAGGAATATATCAATGGAACGACGCTAGTTTGAAAGTATTTATCGAACGAAAAAAGATTGCCCGATTGATGCTGTGTCTGTCTGTGGGGTTTTATCGATCTGATGTAACTACGGGTCTAGTTAACAGGCCTTGAAATGTCGGTGGTCAATTTTCACAGTGAAACGGTCCTTGTAACCAGTGAATTTAGCGATTATTTGATTATCTCTTCAAATCTTTTGTCGTTCACTCCAAAATTCTCCACAGAGCTACATGTGAATGCCACGAATAACGTGTCATAAAATAAACGCGTATGGTTAAGAGGCTAATGAGAAAGGACCGAGATATGATTACAAAACTGGGATGTATCAACGGAACGAGACTATTACAAGAGTATTTATCGAACGAAAAGAGATTTCCCTAATGCTCTTTTGTTTGCCTATGGGGTTTTACTGATCTGATGTAGCTATGTGTCTAGTTAACAAGCCTTCAAATGTCGGTGGTCATATTTGACAGGGAAGTGGTCCTTTTAAACAGTAAATTTATCGATTATTGGATTATCTCTTCAAATCCTTGGACTCCCAAACTGTCCACAAATGTTACCTGGGAATGCCACCAATAACGTATCAATAAGCAAACGCGTATGGGTAAGAGGCTGATGGGAAATGAACGAGATAATTTACAAAAAAGGGAAATATCATCCGAACGAGGCTTTACAAGAGTATTTATCGAACGGAAAGAAATTGCCCAATTGCTGTTGTTTATGTCTATGTGGTTTTACTGATCTGATGTAGCTACCTGTCTATTTAACAAGCCTCAAGTTTTCAAATGTCGGTGGTCATATTTCACAGTGAAGCGGGATCAGCAATAAGACTTTAAATTTTTTGGGTCAATTTCGGTCTAATTTAGGGCGTGGCTACTTGTTGCACATTTGCAACATTGCCCAATGTGGGTATAGAAAGTACAGAAAGATATTGATATAATCAAAACTCGGATAAAAGACAATAAATACAGGTCCACATGTGTAATTAGAAGGAAATAGCTCAAAATATGAAAGGCTACAGCAAAATATAAAAGGCTGAAGCTCAGAAAGGTTATTAGATAACGAAAATGTCACAACGTCGACGTTGTTTGAATACTGTTTGGATTGTTGATGATAGGAACGAAAGCAGTTTGAGCCTTTTCTGAAGCACAAGCACACCTTGCATTTGCTGCTGTAGACTTTTAAATAGCCTGAGGAGCAATGTTTACATCTACCCAGTCTGTCAGACTCTGTATCTGGCCAATAACTTACACCGTTGAATCGGACATCAGCAACTGCTGGTTGTCGGTCAACCTAATTGCGCAGCTCAGCCTCCAGGCTATTTTTGGTTTTGGTCGTCCTCTTTGTCTGCGAGCCACAGGTGTTACAGTAGTTTTTCCAGAATTTATTAGTGTCTCAGCCAAGTTCTGTTGAAATTGCAAAAGAGATAATTACCTCTTTTTAGGGCTGTATTTTTCATCACAAACCCTTCGGCAGAGGAGCCATGCATTGACCTTAGCAATATCAATGCAGTGCCAAAATATTTTCATATACCATCTTCTGGTTTTGTAGGTAATTCTGTAGAGTGAGATAAGCATGTCAGCTAAATCTACACCTCCCATCCCAAAATTATAATCACTGATTATCAATTCTTGGGCTATTGATTGCTCTCCTTGCTTTGATCATTGGGAGATCTTTCAAAAGACGAGCAACAACGTGTTAATACTTTTGAAAGTGAGGACAGTCGATAGGGCATTTTTCTGTAACTGACTTTCCAGCATAAATGTAAAAGTCCTACATGAATCCCGAAGAACCAACCCTAACAAGGTTTTTGAAGCCCCATTTGACCGGTTTCTTTGGGTTATACTGTATTTTTTCTTGCCTGGGATAATTTGCCAATCAAGTGGATGTTGCTTTTATTGCGGTATCTTCACACATACATCCCTAACATTCTCCAGAACTCTAGTCCATTAGGGTTGGAAACAAGACTGTTTGCGAAGTGAAGGAACTGCTTAAACTTCTTGTACCGCTTCAAAGTAAAAGCACAGTAACTGGTGCATACCTCATAGCCCTGCTCCAGTATAAGGAATAAGCAGGCATTGCTATAATAGCCATCAAAAGTTGGATACCATTAAATTGTTCAATTTCTCTTCAATTTCTTTACTCTCTTGATGTTATTTGGTGTATATTAAAGGACACTCTCAATCGTCAAAATGCCTGTTATTAATAAAAAGTGTCTCTAAAACAGATGGAGGATAAATTTTATATCATTGAACAGAAGATCAAGAAAGTCAATTAACCCTCTACCCACTGCGGGAAATTTAAATGCCTTATCTTATGTATCGCAACCAACACAACGCAGCAAGGCCTGTTGTAAAAGTTCCGCAAGTTTTACATGAAAATATAGACATTAATGGATTTCTGGATTGGATTGAGTTGTGGGACAACTATAAGGAGATCCCTGATCTCCAAGCTCAATCACAGGAAAAGTAAATGGCAGCCTTTTGGGGATTATGTTCCCCTTATATTTTAAATATGGTTCGCCGTTTCCTGAAATTAGAACGAAGTACAACTGACTCAGTTGAATAGCTTGTAAATAAAATCACAGAAGATTTGCGCTCAAAGTGTGTGATGAGATGTTACTATGTGTATGGATGAACGTCAGACACATGGGCTCACGAGACAAATCAATACGTAGTGCCAAGAATCAAGCCATCGCGAATTTGCGGGCGCGTCAAAATCTCAAAAATCGTGCCAAAACATTAACATTTTGAAGCAAAATCTGCTATTTCGAATAAATATGCATTATCAATCAGCCCAACCCAGCCAATTATGATATTTCGACATGACAAGAAACATAAAAATGATAATAAATTTTGGTTACCTTTGAACAAATTCCCCTCCAAGCGTGTCAAACATTGTCAATTTGCAAACCTATCAACAAGGGTTTGTATGGCCAAGTAAAATAACGCGAGTCAAAACGCATGCAAAAAGTCAAGATAACGTCAAATTTAGTGAAAGGAAGTCACCAACCCAGTTGGTTCCTGGTAGGGAAACCTATGATTGGTCAGTTTATATTTATTTTTAGACATAAACATTAGTAAAATTCCCCTCCAAGGCATTTGTTTACAGTCAACTAGCATTGCCTTTCGTGTCCGCCATTGTTCTATCGAGATATTTCACACTTGCAGTTTGATGTTTATTCTTTGTAGACTTTTAACAATCTGGTAGATATTATTCTTGATAACGGCTAATGAATGCTATATGTATCCAGTTAACTCAATAATGTAACCATCTATCTTACTTTTGAGTATTGAATTATTGGGATGTTTTCAGAATTGTGGTTATCACTTCTACTTGTTATACTTATATAGTCACTATATAAGAAGATATTAGGGATAGATTGCAGATATTTTGCAAGGGGTCTTTCCAACAGAATGTAAATTTAATAACATATCCTAACTTATAAACTCGTTTAGATAAATAAAATAACGTATTTATTATGTCGTACACTGAGATATGTTGTAGTAATGTTCCCGAAAATTGACAGTTGACCCTATGGGAAAACTCCCTTAAGCCCCTGATGTTCGTTGCACGCAAACAATTGAGCGGCGTGAATAAAACAAATCAGTCTAAGGATTTCACAGTAGTCTTGGAGACAGGAATGAGAGGGAGATGAGATTATTATATCCAGATATGATTGTAATGTAGTAGTGTTCCCAAAAGATTATGAATTAAGGATTATTGAAGTACTCAAATCAAGGTAGACTACAATGATTGAATACATAGTTGTTATAGTAATTCCTATGTACTGTACAAAAAGCTGATAAAATACTAACAGATAATGATATGAGATTATTATATCCAAATGTGCTGCTGATGTACTATAGTGCCTAAAAGTTTACCATATGGTTCAACGCACATGCGCAATGAATCTGCTGTGCGAATAGAAACATCAGACTAGAAACTCTAAAATGGTCTGGACAGAACATTAAAGTGAAATAACAATTCACATAAACAAAGAAACAATCAAATAATTTAAGAATTGTTGAAGTACATATAAAAGTTGACTACAGCGATTAAATACATTTCAACAGATAAAATTAGCTAATATACAACAAGGTGATAAAATACAAAGCAATAAGCCTTCTGGATATTTATTATATAAATTTATATTTTTGTAACTTTATTTCTATATTTTTCTATATATTTATGAATATTTTTATGGCATGTTAATTATATGTAACCATTACATCCAAATACATATTTGTAATCAAATAAAAAAAATTTTAAGCTTCATGAAGTAGATTTTTGGAATAACTGCCTATTGATACTATTTGACGCCTGCCCCCATGCCCCCTTCGGTGTAGTGACATTGTTTATTGCTCGGTTCCTTGAATGGTTCAGGTATTCAACTGATTGTTGCTGGAACTGATGTAGATTACCGAAATGTTCATATAAAAAAGGAAAATGTGTTAGTAGATGACAATAATTTGGTAAAAATTGCGTTACATCAGTTTTCACGTTTTGAAAAGAATGTGAGTCAGACACTCTGATAGTTTCCCACAACTTTTCCCATGACCTAAAAGTTTTATCAATCAAATCAAACTGATCTTGCTGCAAAGATTTGCAGAATCGGTGAATAACAGTTGGTATAAACACTTTGGCAAGCAGTTTTTTCCTCATTGCCATGGTAAGTTTTGAAAACCTGGTTTCAGATGCATCATTTTTCATTGTGAACCCTGTTATTTCATTGCCTTTACAAATTGTAAGAAACACTTCCCTCTCGGCAGGCGACAAATGATCCATAAGGCGGTTAAACATCTGATCTGTCACCCTTAAATAACAGTGCAATGTATCCACCATAACAAATGTAAAAATCGATGAATCAATCAATGGAAAATTACCGCTACTATTTATTCCTGGATCATCAATCTTCAATGATGGAATATATAGCTTTCCTTCTTCATTGTAAGCCCAACGAGGAATACATTTGCTATTGGGGGATGCATTACATTCATGCCATAACGACTTATCACATTTACAATATATACAAGTATCTCTACCATGTGCAGCTTTGTACCCTAAAACAAGTAAAAGTGACTTCAGGTCCATACAGAGAAAATGTTTCACAGTCTTATCCAAGTCCATTTTGATAAGGTCTGGTACTATATCCCAGAAGCCATTCTCTTTGTGTAGATCATATGATACATCACCTAGAATAGATGCAATAGGTTAAAATTAACATCGTAAATACATAACTGGTAACATGCCAATGGCAATGATGTATAGGAGCTCCCGTTAAATTTATTACGCACACACAAACTTTCTGATGGTCAGAATTAATATATAAAATCAGGTATCAGGCACAGAGCATAACTTTTGTAAAAATCTTGATTACATTCAGGTTAATACATTATTATAAGTTATTTGACTATCACAGATGTGGATGATTCTACCAATAACACTTATCAAAATTTCATAATTTCAGCTAGAATAAAATTGCAGCATGATTGTACTGATATCAAACTAAACCGCATTACATACATAATTAGTACTGTGTGAAGTAGTAACACAGCTGCAACTTTTAATCAGTTTAGACAAGACAAATAACTATTTCCAGGATTATCGAAAAGTTTCAGTGTACAGTCAAAGCTTTACAACGGTCACCTCTATACAGCACTTCAGTGTCTAGTTAGTAGTTTTCGCTAATTTTTTTAATATCTATTCAATAGTATTTAAGTTGAAAATCCATAAAAAAGCCATCTGTATAATGCGGTCAACTTATCTACACCAGATAGCTGAACGTTCCATTGTACATCCACCTTAATTGAGCATACACATAATGGATATTGCTGAAGTTAGATATATGTATGTCAAAATATAAATGTTCTCACCTTTTATACCTTGAAGAGGGACAATAAAAGAATAGTTCTGGGTACCATCCACTCTTGATGCTGAGAATGTGACACCACTTCTGAATTTTCCAGGATTGTGACCATCTGCGGAGAATTTAATTATTAAAGGGTCATCATCCACAGCATTCACTAATTTCCTGTACACACTTTCAATGCTGATTTGATCATTTGCCTTTGCCCTCTCCTGTCTGATCTTATAGACAGATGGTTGATGTTTTCCTAGAAAGATAAATATAGTATGAGAACAGTCAAAACAGGATAAGTTGCAATAGCTTTATTTATTGGTATCAGATTATGAACTGTACAAAGAAAATAAGTTCATAGGAAAGAAGTTGCATTTTGGTATGCTAAAAAAGTATAGCCCAAGTTTGCAGATATCAACAGACTATAAGGTAATATGCAGCTGAAATTAAAACATGAAGTACGGTAGCACTTGCTTCAAAGCGATTAAAAAATTACAAACTCAATTAATATCCTAAAATAGGTTATGGGTTTTACATCTACTAAATATACAATGACATAGACTAACATGGACAATGATGTGTAGTATTATAGAATATGAAGACAATTGGTGGGAATCTTCCGCAATAATGTTCCCTAGCTGATTGAATATTATTGTAACAAATAATTGACACTTAAATTTTTATTTTATAAGCAATAGAATAACATGCTTATTGGGAATGAGCAACAGATCATTATTGAAACGGATCACTTTTTCTCCATGAGAAGGACTACTCTATTGCTAATTATTGGTTAAGTGGCAGATTTGGAACATTTACTCAATCATGTAAAATTCTATGTAATTTATCAAAAATAACATCATATAGCATTATTAAAGTATATAAAGTAATAGTGATAAGTAGAATAGCAAATGCACACAAATATATAAAACATGCAGCAGTAATTTAACTGTCAGATTTTGCGTATTTTTGGTAATTGATGTTAGTTCATGAACTAAAAATTCATGTTGAATATGATCAGTCATTAATTCATTCAAATCTTAGTAATATCGAATTCAGTGTAGACATGGAATGCAGATACTATACTAAAGTCATTCAAAACATTTAAGGGTGATTCATTCACCCTCTATATCTACTTTTAAATTCCTGTCCACTAAAACCACATAAAGATTTCCCGTTGCATATGTACTTTCAACATGCCTGCATCATCCTAACTTACATTGCTAATACGGTCAAACCTATTATAACGGTCATCTCCCTATAGATAGCGGTCACATCTGCTGATCACATGTCTAAAATAATATATTCTACTTGATCAACCCTGTATACAAAGGCCACTTGCATATAGTGGTCAGTTCATCTACCTTTCATGCTGGTTATGATATACAAGTTTCACTGTAATAGTTTATGAATTTGTATTACAGTAAGAAAGTTAAGAACATACCTTTGATAGCTGCATATTTATTCTGCGATATCCCTGCACGATCCAAATCTTTGCTCATCCTTCTTGGGGATCGCTTAAGGACTACAGTCCACTTGCCCATACCAAGATTTTCTCTTATAAAAAACTTTCTTCTTGATAATGTCCGTTTACTTTTTGGGCTTGCAAGTTTAATCTCCCTCTTTTTCCTTTGGGCAGCTATTAGCTTGTTCTTGGTATCATAGAAGACGTAGCGACGTATCGACGTAGACCAGGAACTTTTTATGTTCTGGCAGAAATTAAGTCAGCTGAACATAGCTCAAATGGTTTGGTAGGGTGCTGTTCAGAGAGAAATGTTTCCTTCTGTTGTGAATACTGATGGATGTTGCAGGCATCACACGATTCAATGACGTTGCGTATATCATTGGATATGCTAGGCCAGTAACATTGTTGTTGTGCTCGTCGTTTTGTACGTTCAATACTGTGATGGGCAGTAAGTAGTCAATCAAGCATCATACCTCGCTGTGAACGTGATACTAATAGACGGTAACCATTGTAAAGGATATATTTGTTACGCAATGGCAGATCAAAAAGAACGCCTTTGTAATGTTTCAGATATGATGGTAAGTGGCATGGTTGACAGTCATCTTTGATATCTTTGACGGGGTCTTGATATTCATGATCAGCATCGGTGGCTTGGTAGATGTCTCTGAGAAAACTTATGATAGGTCTGGAGAAGTAGCAATTCATTGAGAATGGCGTTGATCTGCAGTTGAAGATGTGAATCTAAGGACGGACGATGATCTTCTTCAATGGTGTCAATGACAGATGCACGGCTCAAGGCGTCAGCGATTGTGTGAAGGCGTCCTGCTTGCCAACAGATGTTGAATCGATACGATTGTAGTTCCAGTTTCAGACCTTGTAAACGTGAATTTTCTATCACATCCAGAGTCTGAGTGTTCAATATTGGGATTAATGGTTGTGGTCGGTGATGACTTCACAATCTAGGCCAGTAAGGTACAGCTTACATTTGTTGATCACCCAATGAATTGCCAGAAGTTTTGTAATAGGGCATAACCCAAACCGTTACGACTTGAGGCATCGGTGTGTAGGGCTGTAGGGAAATTTTCATCAAATGTGCCAGGATGGGTACTGAATTTAATACTTTTTAGTTTGTTCGAAAGCTATTTGACAGTCAAATATTTGGATTTGTTAGATTAATATCAGCAATCAGCAACAGCATCTTTCGATGACTTGAATGGATGCGTTGGGCGTTTAACAAATTCATTCAGACTTGTGAAATCGACGCATATACGTGGTTTACCATTTGATTTATGTACAACGACTGTGGGACTAACCCATTCAGATGGCTCGTCAATTGGTTGGATTACACCTTAATGCGTCATTTCTTTAACAGTTGTTCAACTCCACAACCCCATGCGTACGGTATTAATTTAGCTGTGTTTAAAGCATATGGTTGAGCATTTTGTTGAAGCTCAATCTTCATTGGCTCGCCTTCCATTGCTGAAAGCTGTTCTTTTGATGAAAATACATCTGCATAATCTTTAAGTAGATGAGCCTTGATGGTTTCACAGTCATTGGTATCATCAGATGCGCTTGTAATAGAGTTTGCAGACACTGTAGTAGGGAGTGGATATGTTGCTGACAACAGATTGAATGCTTTGAAGGTTAACCGGACAATATAGATCCAGTGACGTCAGGACTGACAAAAAATGTTGTGGATATGCTCTGCCTTTGTGCTGTGTACCAAAACATTGTAGTCTTTGTACCAAAGCACTCAATTACATTCCAGTTTGCAGCTACAATGTCTCGATTCTCTGACTGTTGAATTCCACCAATCATATATTATTTTGTGCTAATACTTCCCAAGAAATTAAGGATTCATCAGCACCAGTGTCAGGTAATGCACCTGTGGGGAATTTAACAGCGATTTGTACGATATTATAATATCTACTAGCAATTAGTGTTGGTCCATAATGGACCTTGTATGATAAAACTTTCAGATCACTTATAATTAAACAATTGACTAAGCTGACTATCGCTGTACAATACGGAGCATGAACTCTGGAGGAGAACATGAGACACAATACGCATTGAAACGATGTAGCCTTAATCAATACATCTTAATCATTCCTTTAATAAAAATTTAATTTATTTCACATCAATTGAATCGATTGAAATGTATAACTTAACGTAGCTATATCTACATAGAAAAACTTTCTTTTATGTGTTGAAAGGAAGCCAGAACACTATAATTATTATAAATTACAAATACTCGGTCAAATTTCGAAATCTGAAACTATCCATAAAAAATCACTTCAAATCCGATCCGATCCTAAGACCTAAAATATTAACCCGAATCTGACCCGATACGATCGGATCGCGTTCTGTTCGAATTCATAAATCTTTATTGCAATATATACAACACTAATGTGGTGTTCACAAAATAACGCCGTCAAGGTGTGGCCGGTCAAACTCGTGGCATTGCATGCAATATATTCAATATTAAATCAATTTAGCTTCGACAAGACACATGGTCCACTGATTTCTGTTATTAACATAATCAAACGATATCTTTTGTTAATTTACAATGATTTTCTGCTTCATATTAAAAAAATCAGAAAAATCGTTGATAAAAATTGCAGATTGGCGGATTTGATTGACGACCCTGATATTGTAATACCAAAGCATTAACCAATCGACCACTACCTTACTTTCTGTTATCGCCGCTTTAACTGACGTGATCAACAAACTTACTGCTTCGACAACGTTGCTAAAATTGCCGAATAACGAATTTGAACTGACGACCATGATATTGTAACACCAGAGAATTAACCAATAAGCCACTACCTTACTTACTGTGATTGACGCTTTGACTGACGTAATCAACAAACCTACTGCTCCGACAACGTATTATTGATAAAGGCCACGCGCGTGTATTGAATTTCAAATTACCACATTATATACACATATTTTCTGCTAGTCGCGAGGCTAGCTAGCATGGTCGATTATAGCAACTACTTTACATTCACTTAACACCTTGAATACGCCGATCTATTTGTAAGCAGCAGCAGCACTTTGGCTGAAGGCTAATGGCCAGAAACATGTACTTGTCTGCCGCTATTGCAATATATATATATATATATAATCTGAAAATGTTATGATATGATAGTATATGAGCCTATGTATTTTGATCTTTGCAATCTCAGCATGTAGGCCTGTGATTTTCATGGCAGTCTATCAAAATACTAAGAGTTCGTTGAAAATAAAATTTGATAAGTAAAAAAAGATGTGAAAAATTGGCCTCATAGTGCTTCTTGTTATCAAATTTTCCAGAATAATAGCATCAACATTCTTTTAAAATGAAATAAAATTCTATAATTCTCGTATAGTTTTTATTTGGATCTCATTTGGAAAATGGTAAGTTGTATTTTAATAAATAATGTTTGCTATGATCGATTATTATATGCAACCTTTTCCGCTATTTATTTTTGTAACACAAGGTTTGTTACACTCATCCGAACTGCATTAACTATTAAAAAATGTTCTTGAATTATGTTTTTGTTTTTTTAAAGTAGAAAGCCATTTTTGATCGCTGGAAAGATTACAATTATTATCTATCACATATCATACACTCTTAGCAAAAAGGGTACTGAAGTTGTCAAAAAAGGTACCCAAAAGGGTACCGCTGGTTTGTGACTGTATAGGTTCCCTTTTTTTTCAAGGGGTACCGAATTCGGTGTCGGGGTGATTAGCTCAGTTGGCAGAGCAACCGAACTTCACATCGTATCATATCTCATCGACTGTGGTTCAAATCCCCCTCAGGTCAACTCAGCCTTGACTTTATCTGAAACATCAACTGAGTACCATCTAAGGATGGCGGACGGAATGGTTCAGAAGGAATTGCATTGTGAGTAGCTGCGGCGCATCGTTGCGCATTGACAATCAAGGCCTATCTGCCATGAAATCTGTTGAAATTGATCTGCAGTGTCGCGGCTGAGATCTAAGGAGCGTTTAACAACATTGCTCTTAGCGAAAAGAGCCACTCTTCTAGAAATAGATGAGTGGTACGGGTGCCTTCGGTAGGGCGACACCGTCCACATTACTTTACACATTACTACCGAATTCGGTACCTTTGCCGAAAGGTACCAAAAAAGGTACAGGTGCTGTTTAGCTCTATTTAGGTTCCGTATTGAGAATTTGTTAGCCTCAAGCAGTCAGAGTCACGTGAGACAGTTGATAGGGCAGGGAAATAGCATTGAGAAAAGAAAAGAGAATCATAGAAAATGTAAATAAGTTGAGTTATATAATGAATAAATCATGAAATGTTAAATCTACAGAGTATTGATTACATTATTGCATTATATTATTGCTTGAACATTACATAATGACAAATCCTGCAAAAGAATTGAG
Source organism: Haliclystus octoradiatus (assembly GCA_916610825.1). Classification (NCBI taxonomy): domain Eukaryota; kingdom Metazoa; phylum Cnidaria; class Staurozoa; order Stauromedusae; family Haliclystidae; genus Haliclystus; species Haliclystus octoradiatus. Next base: position 26,934,797 of record OU744451.1, read on the forward strand.
TTGCCTTTTTAAGATATGTGTTACAAACTAACAAGTAAATTTACTATTGATTACTTGACATAATTCGTTATTATTCGTTATAAATGTCATGCTTTGAATCTATGTTCTTATGAAATAACATGCCTGAACACTCTTACTCTAAGCCTATTCATAAGTGTTGTAGAGTATGTAGGTAAAACAGAATAATTCTGAGGAAAAATACGATAATATAGGATACTAACGTTCCATATAGTGATACTAAAGTTTCATATAGTGAATTGGTAAAAGTAGTTTAAGTAGATGCAATTACATACAAAGAACAGCTGGTATAACAGCTTCACAACTTTGTATACCTTACATTGTGGACGTGAGAACTTGATTTCCACAAATCACAATGAGTAATCAAGAAGCAAATTGTTTCAAGTTGAGCTGAGACATCAACCTCGATACTGGCTTGTAATGAGTTTTTACCCCAATATATCTTTGGAGCATTCCAGTTGCCTTTGGAAAGCCAAATTTCATGTTTAAAATGTAAGGTATACAAAGATGCAATGCTATTGCAGAAGCTGCTGTTAAAACACCAGAGAATAACTCCTCATGGTTTAGCAGCAGTGAATATGTCTTGTCCACATTAAGTTGTATAATGAGTTGCCGGGATATCATTTCCTAAAAGAAAACAATAAAAATCAATTTCAAAATGAGGAAAAATATGTCTTCATTGTTCCTTATACTGAACTGCTGTGGTCAAGTTGTAAATGCTGACATGCTACATATGATTGGATAGGATTTTTCAGATCCTACCTATATTCAATCCTAAGGATCATCTCATATTGTTAAAAAGTTAACTTCATTAATTATATGAGATCAGTTATCTATAGCAATGCATAAAAGCTTTGAGTTAACATCATAAACTGCAAGTCTTATAATTATACATCATCAATAGACAAGTAATGTATAGCATATATGGCTAATAGGAGAATATTTAAAATCACAGTTTGGTGAAAGGAAAAAACTGTTTTTGTTTTAATGTTTGCAATGAAGAAACATATTTACCAATTTGACAATCCCATAATAATCAAAAATTGAATCCAATAAAAACTTACAGTGGATACATTGAAATCTTCCTCGAGGCACATCAAGTGCTCCTTCTGTTCCCTGAAGTAAATGGCCAATGACACATAGGCAAGGAGGAGAGGTTCTGTTAAATAGAGATTGACATTATAAAAAAATTCGGTGATAACGAAGTTAGAAAGTTTAAATGATTAACGTTTCCTATAAACGAACCTGATTTGTATATCACAGCGAGTTCATTGTATTGCACATATCTGGCAATCTATGACTGCAAATGGACAGCAACAGAAGTCATAAGGCAGTTCATCGCTTCTTCAAGCTCATGACTTTGAATGACAGCTCTCATCACTTCAATACCTTCCATATATACCTGTGAAACAAATAAGTAAATATGTAATAGTCATGGTAAAACCTCAAACACTGCAGTCCATATGAGCCTTAGGATAGTTAAAAATAGCTGTCCTACTATACTTACCACTTCTATAATTCTCAAAGAAGGCCAAAACTTGAATTCAGTAACCAAGTCAATGTCGGGATCTGCAACCCTCTTTGCCCTCAACGATCTGCAGTCTTTAAGAATTTTGAAAATAACAAATTTGTCAGGAAGCTGTTTAGACGTTTCATGCTCCATCCTAAATGTTACGTCATGAGTATCATCTTCAGGGATAAGCTCTGTTGTTTCTACCTATAGGAACAACATAAAGATACTATCAGGTTATTGTCAAAGTTCAGCTTGCTTCAGAATGAAAATATTTGATTGTATAAATTACCTGGATGACAGCACACTTTACTGGTTTAGATGAAAGAGCCAGTTTCGATGCAGGTCTCTTAAGACCAACTGAGGACTTGCCATACTTTTCTTTCTGTTCTTCTAATTCTGGAGACGGGTTATTTGTTCTGTATGTTTTAAAACATCTCTTCAGCTTCTCCCTAAACAAAGTTCTATAACAGAAGACAGAGAACAGTTCAAAGAAGAAACAAGAACCTATTGGACATTATGATTAGCTAATTGAGCGGTTGATGGACGTTTATGAACAGCTGGTGAATTCACGAACAGTTCATGCACAGTTCATGAACAATGTCTGAACTCTTCATGAACTTTCCTGAACTGTTCATTGAAATATTGAATGAAAATTTGAAAATTCACACTCATGAACTGATGAACTTTTTCACATGGGTTATGCAGCCAATAAAGTATTTTTTGATAAAATGTCAATGAAACATACATAATGTGCCTTCTTCTACCCATTTCTTAGAACTACTTTCTAAAAACAGAAAAGACCACAGGTATAATACTTACATTCCGTTCCCAGAAGAAGAATCATCTGCAAGGAATGGGTACTTTCTGATTAGTGCATGGCAAACTTGCTTGTACTGACTTGCAGTAGGTTTCCTGTAGAACAAAGGAAATGAAGTTGCGCTGCAAAATTATATAAATACATGATATTGCAGAAGTAAATATCCTACTTACGGATCCCCACAACGGATTCTAATTATATCATCTCTCAGGCGTTTGATGATGCTACCAGTTACACCTTGGTCGAGTTTAATCAGGGGTGACTTTGATGACAGTGCTTGGATCACTTCTTCTTGGAACACAGGTAACTTGTAAACAAGTGGAAATCTACATTGATCAAACAAATAAGATCAGACAAACTTGAAAGTCAGTGAAACGAATAGCTATCAAATTTGTGATTAATTATTATTGTAAATAATGATAAACGGGGCACCTCTGTTGGATCGGTTCATCTGATGAATTCGGATCAGATGATGGTTCCTGTACACTGGCAACAATTACAGGAGTGGATATTGATCTGAAAGTGAGAGTAATTGAATTAAAACGGTGAAGGAATTGCAACATGTATTTGACATGTAGACATGTTCAGGAGAATATTGGCAATCTACCTTGGTAGTTGGATACTGGCATTCAAAAGGGAATCTTCACTAACTTCTCCTTGAACTTGAGGGGGTGATAACTACCTTGCTTGTCTGTGAATAGCAACAAATAAGTTAGATGAGCGCTTGGACCAGCATTAATGACAGCTGTAGGCATGATGATGCACAGTAGGCACAAAGACATGATGCACAGTAGTAGACCTAGGCCTGTAAGTCCTCTATCAATCAATAACACTCATTAATACTTACTGTTGTGAATTGCTAGGAGAGTCGTCATCAGTGCATTTGAATATCCTCTCATCTACAACATCCATCATATCATCAAAATCCTCTTCTTCTATTTCAGTAGGTTTGACGCCAGTAGTGAACAACTTCAGATCAGTAGGGGCGCAATCCAGATTAAATTTGTTGATAACTTCAAAATAGTAATGTTTAAATAGTCTACCATTAAATTCAGTAAAACAAGTATCATACAATTTTCAATTATGTGAAATATTAGCAGCAAGTTAGACCATTGAAGTACATCACGCATAGACCGGTATTGACAATACAGTTCAGTACAATATGTTGTATAGCAGTCACTTCTACATAGCATATTGAAATATACAAGAAACAGCATTCTACTGAATAAATACTGTGTATATAGAGCACCTGCCTACAGATAAGGATATCGTTTTCTTAATTCTGATATGGTGTCTACTCCACATAAGTTTCATGTTAAGAATTTTAGACTTAAAATACAATCTCTTGATAAAAAGTGGAGCCTACAATACCGATAATATACAGATATTGAGGTCAGGATAATAAGAAATTGTAAACATAACCAGCTATGAACAAACTAGTAAATGTCAACCCATTGACATCTATCTTACCATCATCTAAAAAGGAGCCATAGCTACTAGTCTGTGCAAAATTTCCTAAATCAGGATTTCGAAGGCGCCAGACAGGAATTCTTTTATGAAGAGGCATGGCGGAAAAGAAGAATACATCTTCAATAGAAACTATATTTCGAATTTATATTACATTAAAATGTTATTAAATAATGTCCACTGTCTGTTGATTGTGTATTGACAGTCAAAGTGTGTGTATTTTTACTATGAATGGTTTTTTCTTACTCATATTTACGTCTGCTATTATTGTCTATTCATCAACTGCAATATTGCTAAGTGTCAAGCACTTAAAATTATTAGTCTCTCTTGAAATTTTCAAGTTATTCAACATTCATTATTGTCATTAATGATTGGCCCACAGAAAATGCTATTACTCAAACCATCAAAATATTTTGTAAAATTGGAATTAGGTGTGGTAGTATAGGACATAGGCCTACCATTGACCATCTCCAAGATACATGTTTGTGGTCTACTTTGATGAACATTTAATTAACAAAGCATGGAACAGTCAAAACAGTCAATGTATATGATTAATGATTATAAAACTTTATAACATTACATCAAGCTTCTGATTTGCAATGCATGACAAATATGTAATTGTACAGTATAGGCTCCTACTTAACTAACTAGAAACAACAGTAAAATAAAATTCAACCATGAAGGAGATGTAAAAAGCATTGTTATTTAAAGATATTTGCTTTCTAAGAGATACAGTTATTTATATAAAAATTAGATTCACTGTTTGGCGATTGTGTATTGACAGTCAGAGTGTGTTTATTTTTAATAAGAATCGTTCCTTCTTACTCAAATTTACGTCTGCTATTACTGTCTATTTAAAAACAGAAATATTGCTAGTGTCAAGCACTTATAATTGTTAGTCTCTATTAAAATTTAACACAGAATATTAATACAACTAATTTCTCACAACGTTTCAACACATTTTCTTGTGCCATTCTTAAGTGAATATTTTATTAATTATAATATTATTAAAATGTTCCAAGTTATTCAACATTCATTATTGTCATTAATGATTAGGCCTACAGAAATTGCTATTACTCAAAACGTCAAAATATTTTGTAAAATTGGAATTAGGTGTGGTAGTATAGGACATACCATTGACCATCTCCAAGATACATGTTTGTGGTCTACTTTGATGAACATTTAATTAACAAAGCATGGAACAGTCAAAACAGTCAATGTAGCTTATATGATTAATGATTATAAAACTTTATAACATTACATCAAGCTTCTGATTTGCAATGCATGACAAATATGCAATTCTACAGTATAGGCTCCTACTTAACTAACTAGAAACAACAGTAAAATAGAATTCAACCATGAAGGAGATGTCAAAATCATTATTATTTAAAGATATTTGCTTTCTAAGAGATAAAGTTATTTATATAAAAATTGGATTCACTGTTTGGCGATTGTGTATTGACCGTCAAAGTGTGTTAATTTTTACTAAGAATCGTTTCTTCTTACTCATGTATTTACGTCTGCTACTACTGTCTATTTATAAACAGCAATATTGCTAATGTGACCAATCACCTATATTTATTAGTCTATATTTAAATTTATAGTTATTCAACATTTGTTTTTTGTCATCATTGATTGGTAAACAGAAAAAAATGACTATTTGACACATCAACATTTTGTAATTTGATATGGCAGTATGGCATGGCTTTTACCATCTCTAATATACATAGTTTGTGGTATATTTTGATATAAATTATTAATTGACACAACGATTACCCTTCCAGTTTCTTGACAAACATAAGACCAAGAGTTCTCATCAAAATTTATTGTGTGGTAGGCAACACCACATAGTATCTATTCATCATGAATATTGAAAATATGATCAACTTTCATAAATGTTGGAAGATCCCATTCCTCACACATACCACAAACCGCAGTACAGTTAACCTGGTATTTATATCCCTTCATTTTAATCCAAGAAACAGAAAGAGCAGTGGAATAATTGTCAAAAAGAGATAAATCAATTGCGATTACAATCTCATCACATAGATTTTGACTTATATCTGTTCGCAGAATTAATTTTCCAGAGCCAACCTCAACATCACATGATACTTCAAAATCAGAAAGAGCAGATGCCACGTTATTTTGGAAACGACGAGCTAGTGTTAGCGCAATATTTCGGAAGTTTTGAGTTTGTCTAGCTATGGGCTTGAAGTATTGATGCATTCCTTCAAATCGCATAGTCCAAAAAAGTCGCGGTGGGTCATAAAATGTTATAAAAGTTGGATAGTGAAGCATGAAGTGACATTTTGGTGTGAGGCAAACTGGAGAAAGTATTCTTAGAAGGCCAAGCAGCTCATGGATTATCACACGCAAATATACAATAGCATCTCGTAGTGCCAATAATCGAGCCATCGCGTATTTGCGGGCGCGTCAAAATCACACAAATCACGCAAAAATACTAACATTTTGAAGCAAAATAGACTATTTATAATAAATAAGCATTATCAATCATCCCAACCCAGCCAATTCTGTTATCTTGACATGAAACGAAACATAGAAATGGTGTTAGATTTTAGTTACCTTCTAAGAAATTCCCCTCCAAGCTTGTCAAACATCGTCAATTTTTAAACTCATCAACAAGGGTTTGTATGGCCAAGTAAAATATCGCGTGTTGAATCGCGAGCAAAATATCAAGATAACGTTGAGTATAGTGAAAGGAAGTCATCAACCCAGTTAGTTCCTGGTAGGGAAATCTATGATTGGCCAGTTTTTATTTATTTTTAGATCTAAATGTGAGTAAAATTCCCCTCCGAGGCATTTTCCTACAATGAACTGGCATTATCCTTCGTGCTCGCCATTGTTTTAGCCATGTCGTCACGGCATTTCACACATCTCCGCGATGCAAGAAATGATATTCACACTCGGTGTTTGTTTGTTGTTGTTTTTGAGATTACCGTTTCCATGTTAAAGATCATAATAAATTTACAGAATTTATACTTTTCAGTATAGAGACTCAATATGAAATATTTTAATAATAAGCCGTTTTGATATTTTACATAAATCTACCCGTCCATGCTTTTGTAAATAGTTTAACTTAAATTCTGTATAACATGCTATGGACAATGTTTATGTCGAATAATAAAACATTTGAATATTTTATAACTGTATATCAAAGTTTTCAAGCTGACATATCAAACCGAGAACGGAAAATAAGCTGGGTAATTGAGCATTTCTTCGACAACGCCACAATGACCTACGCTTTTAAAGTAAACAGTCAATAATATGTAACCACTCGGAATAAACCCAACACGAGTGTATAATTATGTTAAATGATTTATTTCTTTTGAATTGCGATACTTTCCTAACTCTTTCAAATAATCTAAGCATGCATATAAATTTAAAACAAATATTTCCTCCTCTTGTTCATAATAATAACAGATGACGCCATTTTGTATTACCAACATGTGAGAGACTTAGAGCAATCGCACGCGTTATTTTTCAAGACATGCGCACTGTAAAGTGGCCCCATTATAGGCACTACGTTTATCAATAGAATGAGAAAGTAAAATATCTGATAACTCTCTACATTTTATTAAAGCGCGCCAAGCAATGCTATTTTTATTTCCAACAAAGGGACACAAAATTTATGGCAAATATGTGATCAAAAACCACTTCTGGGAAGCAGTTCCAGGAAATCTCAAATTTTTTATATAGTTAATAAAATGTTAAAAATGTTTAAATCAGTAAAATGACTAATTTTTGAAAAAGCAATAATCTCTGCATTAACAATTTCCATTGTTGCTTCTTTTTTTCTAAGAAAATTATCAATAACTACTGATACAACAATGGGTACAACTCGATCCAAAAAATCATGCATGATATCAGGAGGAAGAGATTTCAGAATATCAAAAGTCGGGTCAGATGTACCTAACTGCAATAAACAAGAGGAAGAAACAACTCCAGTGATAGCACACATATTTTCTACTCCTTTTGATTTCATTATATGTAATTTATGTTTTGCAGTGTTCCTCAACTTGAGTTTATCAGTGTTGAAATATTTGATAGTAGAGATATCAGCGTAAGAAATCATGCAAAAGCGACATAATTTGCCTGAACTAAAAGAGCCTTGGTAACCTCCAAGACCATGAGCACTAAGGTTATCACTACTGAGAAAAAAGACCTAGGTAGAAATTTTGTATTCTCAACAATTATAGGTTTTGATGAGAATTCACACATTTCTTGCAATAGACATTCTAAAATTGCACTATAACCTAATAATTTTGTATCCTTGTCAAGACATAGACAAGACAGAAAAGTAAGACAACGTTGATGGCGTAAATGAGGTGGAAGGAATCCTAACTGGAAATAGACAGCAGCAAGCTTGCATTTACCCTTACTACTGCCAATCGGATTACAAACCTCAAACTCATCTGTATAAAATACAAGAGGAAGAACAATGCAATCTCCAGCATGACTTGTCCGTTTGGCAAATTCTTCACCATCAAAAAAATCACAAAAGTATTGATCTGAGCATTTAAAATTATGCAAGTAATTGTTTGCTTCAGAAAATATGCTATCAATACTTAAAACTAATTCTAAAATAGAGCGTACAGATACATACTGTAATTTACATGTGTTTCCACTGGTATCAGTTACTAACTTGGAAAATGGTTGGACGTAAGGCATATTCTCTTTGATATAACGCTGGACATTTGAGGGTGTTGAAATATTATTAAAAATGGAAGAAATAAATTCTTCTGTGTTAAACAATTCAGAATAATCTTGATTAATAGGAAGACCATGGTCACTTAATGAAAGCTGCCATAGAGACATTAATTCATTGTGATATAAATCAAACATCAGTCGGAAGTTATCAAAAAGCCTTTTAGATGTTGAATCCGGTAGCAGATTTTTCTCACGCGCATTTACAAATAATTTGCTAACAAGTTGGCAAAATGTGTTTTGAAAAGAGTTAACTTGACTTGAAGGATTGTTTGTAAGAGTATCAGAACTTTCCGGAAGGAAAGAAACTAAAGGATTTTCATCCAAAGGCCTTAATGAGGAATTTGAAATAATGGGTTGATATTCACTATCATCATACAGTAGGGCATCATCCTTATCATACTCTGTGGTAGGACTACTGCTGATCGTTGCTAGAGGAGAATTTATAAGTTGTGGACCTTTTTTAACATCGTTAGTATGACTTCTATAGCCATGCTGTCTAAATGCATTGACAGTTTGAAAAGTTTTATTACAGTAGTCAATTCCACATGCAATATTCCTATCACTCAAATTGTTGTGTGACACAGAAATATGCCTTAGAAGTTTAGAAAATGTGTCTTCTGAATGACCACATAATGTACATACAAAGCTATTGCAAGTTAGTGACATTATGGTAGACCTACAACGAAGTTGATAAATTCCATGAACAATATTCTCACAGATTTGAATTGAATTGATCAGCGACTTTTCTTATTATTATTCTTGAGCAAACCCTTGGATGTTAACCACTGACAAAGACGATGCCAGCCAGTTGCATGAAAAAACACTATGTATGCACTCTACTCATTCAACAATGTATTGAATTTTAAGAGTGTAAAGACTAAGGAGTAACGGAGCAATGAACAGGAACAGGTCTAGCTCAATGATCCAAAGGAGTGTGATTGAATTTCTAAAAAAGTGCAGGTTATATAGATATGTTTTGACGTCAATAAAAGAGGTAGTTATAGATGTTTACATAGCAACATAACTTGTTGAACAAGGTGTCGTTTTAACTGCAAGCCAAGGAATATGAATGCAATATTATGACAGTAGTCAAGTCAAGAAACCTACTAGTGGTTAGGGTGTATCCCTCGTGACGTGGGGAAGCAAGACATTAGTCATCATAGTTACGCCTACGGTATTTGTTGATTGGCCACTAATTTTCAAGTAAAATGAGCATTTCAATGTTGAAAAATAGAGAAGTTATTGAGTGAGTAGGCATGCATAAATAGTGATTGTCATTTATCAACTGATTTTGTTTTGTCTTGAGATGTGTAAAACTCCAAAGCAGCACGGACCTTGGTCTTCCTCTTCCGTAAACGAACGCTGCTCACCGTCTGCTTTCAAAAAAAAGTCAGCACAATAAAACATAACACAAACAAACAAAAATGAAAACGATCAAACCTGTTTCGAATCCACAATAATCTTCTGCAAGTAATCCAAAAAAGTTTGCAAGGAAATCAAAAATCTCCAAAATCTGTAACGGCTTCATTCCGCCATTGCTAAATTACTTTCTCGCATTAATTTAGGGGTTTGAAGCTGATTCAGTAAGAGGCTGAAATAGTCCTCATCCATTAGCCAATATAACAAAAGAAATAAAATTTTGATCACCTTTTCATTATGCTTCTGCCGACTACTCCTGAAAGGGAACCAGAAGCAAAACAAATGGAAACGAATTCGCAAAAAAAGGGTATATAAGGCAGCAGTACCCCCATTTTACATGCTTCGGTACGCTTTTTGCTAAGAGTGTACGGTCAATTCCATTTAATTTTGTTGAATTTGATATACCTGAATTCAACTTTATTAATTGTTGATCAGCGATAAAAACAAGACACCGCTATTCTTATTCTCGAAACTGTAGTAACATACTGTGTCTTATTCTTATTGCAAATCAACACAATGAAATTTTAATTTTAATCGATGTTTACAATTTCTTTCCTAATTATGGAAGCAAAATCTGAAAATAATAGCCTGCCCACTAATAATCAAATGATTCATATTCTTGTATTAAATAATTAATTATAAAAACAATTTGGGCAATGCCTTGATTAATTCTGAACTCTGTAATTTTAGACTGTAGACTGATATCTCTTCGAACTTTGAATGTTTTTTCGAATTAGTCGAACGCCAACGTCATTCTCAAATTTCTTGCAAGTTTATTTGTTTTTATTCCCCGCGATAGATTAAAATATCAGATGAAGTATATTATTTTAAAACAGCGTCATAGACCCATACTTTTCATACAACAAACTTGCTACTGTACACGGTTATCTCGACACAAATGTTAGCATAGTTTCCGACAATGGATTATCTGTATTATTTCGCCAGTAAGACGTACATAAGTCGCGGACAGACACAGAAATATAGTGATATATAAACAGACAGTATTATGTATATAAGTGAATGTTGGTGCTTTTAAAACCTGATGTAGAGTTTGAATATAAATTGCTCTAGTTTCGACTTTTTCTGTTTCGAGATCAAAGCAGCAATTGCGAAAGTGTCCTTTACAAATTGGCTTTACAACGTTGCGGGTCAACCACATGTGTGCTCGATCACAACATCTTCCGCATGACGTCGTGTCAGTATCTGCTTGTTGATCTTTCATATCACTCCTGGATGTTGACGACTTGGCTTGCTTTTGGCCTTGACCTTTACTTATAATGTGCCCATTTCTGTTACTAGCTTGGTTGATTATGGCAGTAGAGTTGGTTGCTATGCTGATGGTATCCCTTTCATTTTGTGCATGTTCTTCAACACGACAGTTACGTAAGATATCTCTTATTGGAAGATGATTTAGTGCTAATAATTGCCGACGAATTTCATCATTAATAATGCCGGAAATAATTCTTATAGTTAAAACTTTGTCTTGACATTGTTTCTAATGACAGTGAGTAGATGGATCGGTTTGATCATATAATTCTCTCAAACATACATAAAAATCGTTCAAATTTTCCCCGTATTTTTGAGCACATCTATCAAAATTGACACAAAGTTCATTGATATTCCCTTCTTGGTGTTCAAAATTCCAAATAGGTGTGAAGGCGATCCAGAATTGCATTAATTGTGAGACCTGACAAAATCATGAAATTCAGCTATATATTTGGCATGCTTCATTATATCAGTTGAAATGCATCCTTCCACGCGGATATGCTTCCACGTGAATATGCTTCTCTTGAAGCGAGCGTTGGTCAAACATATTTACTATTTGAAAATTATTCAATTTTTTACGCCCTGCCCGAAATTTAATTAAATCGAACTGTTTAGTCAGAGGTTCAAGTTGTGATGAGGTATAAACTGTTTGAGCTTAATGTGAAGGTGGATGGTTTTTGGTGGTGTTGTTTGAGAGTTACTTAATGGAAGTTGAATAGCTGGCGTCACAACAGTGGACGTTAGAACGTCAACGTTTTCAGAGCTTGATGGCTGGGCGTTGTTGGACGCTGCAGTCGGTGTATATCCTGTAACGAATATCCTGTTGTGAACTTTGATGTGAAAAGTCGTTGGCCATTTCGTCCCTGACTGATGTTATGGCATCTGACACAAGGCTCTCTACAATCGTTTGACTCGCAGCAGTACGTGCTCTTTGCGCTGTATGAGTTGTTCGTTCATTATTTTCATCGGAAGACATGACAATACATATATTTTATGATAACAGCAGCATGAATAATATCTCAAAATATATTGAAATTGTAACGAGGAAATTGAAAGTAATATGTCGAGAGTGAAATTGAAGACTGCAGAATATAGTTTTAAATGGCAATCTTCAGAAATTTTTCTTAAAAAAATCACCTTTTCAAGTAACAAGTTACGTGATCGACTACGTGATCTGAGGATAGATGAATAGTTGCCAGTAGATATAATATTAGTTAATAATAGTTGTAGGTAAAATAATGTAATAATATCTTCATAAGTTATATCACCAGCGCCATGTAATGAGTTGTTACTATGAGTATCGATGAACGTCAGACACATGGACTCACGAGGCAAATCAATACACTTTATGTAACTCCCTTCTGATTACCTCCAAGTCGGGATCTATCCCTAGCTAGAACAGAGGTGACATCGTTGAGAGGCTAGGTCTAATATCTCTATAGAACGCAGCAGCAATCTTGACTGGCAAACTTTCTCAAAGCTACGTCAAGGCGATAAGCAAACTACCGATAGTTACTACATTATGGTTAGGAAAGAAGTGATTATACCGATATGGATAACCTCACGCCAGAGAAATTACGTACCGCAATATTTGATCCTTGCATTAAAAGAGGAAACCATTAAAAGAAAGATATCAGCGAAGTCTCCACCGTTAGGTTTAGACGAGTCTCTGAAATTTGTCAAACAGAGGAGTCAACTAGTGCTAATATTACGCAACTCCGAGAAAAGAGCAATGACGCTACGAGTACTCTATTGACAGCAAAAGTTGTAACTGGTAAGGGTAAATCTCAAAAGGTACGTCATTCAACAAGAGCAATGTAAGTAAGACCATGTAAAAAGTGTGGCTATGTTAAACATTTCCATGCAGGGTGTCCTGCTGCAAATGCCACCTATACTATTTGTAACAATAGAGGACATTTTGCAAAATTGTGCCGTCAAGCTGCGAAGAATAATGCTACTAAAATGGTTAACACTTTGTTATTCCTCTAGTTCATGTTGGCAAGTTACAAATTATTGATGTAAATGTAAAAGAAGGTACTAGAACATTGGGCACAGTTAACGCCATATCGAGCACTGGGACCCAGGGTACGGTCGCTGGTATTCATTTCTTAGACCAAATCGTGAAAAGTGACTCAAAATTAGGTCCTTATGCAGTCGAAAGTTGTTTCTGTGAAAACTGTAAACCCTTGAACCAAGCCGATACACTAAAGGTCACATTTTAATTGAATGTCCAAACAGCTACAACGTATATATTGATCTGCTACAATGTAGATGATGTGTATCTATCCTTGAATGTCTCAAAAGCATTCAAACTTGTACATACAGACTTTGCGAAACCACTTGTTCAGGATGTGTCACCTGTAAACACAAGTGGCACATCATCGTTAAATCAAACTACTGTAAACAAGGGAATTCCTTCTATTACTTATTCAAATCAATAACAAAACGTTTATGAATCTGGGGAGCGTCAACGATGGCACGATTATTTACCTATTGACCAAAGTGATGAACAAAATTTTTGAAAAACTAAAAATTGATTATAAAAGAGCGTTTCATGAAAATGACAAATGTATTACAAACTATGTCAGGTAATAAAATTGGTGAACCGCTGAAAATTGTATTAAAAGAAAATGCTGTCCCCTTTGCTATTACTACAGCTAGAAAAATTCTGTTTCTGAACCGTGATAAGTTGAAGGCTGAACTTGATCACGTAGAATCAATGGGAGTTATATCACCCGTCCCAGATGTACCCGTGGATTCGTATCATCCATTTTGGTTGTTGGAAAGTCAAATGGTAGTCTTCGTCTATATGTAGATTTAAAGTGTGTATTCCGGATATTGAGAGATTGCTTCCTTAGGTAGAGAAAAATTTTCTATTCTTAGATGGTCTTCTTGTATTTTTACTTTGCGCAAGCATTTCCCCCTCAAAAATGCAATCAAAGTTACGATTTTGTACAAATCTTTTCCTCCAACAAGAACCTGCTTATTTTCCATAACAGGGTTTACACCGGAAAAACACTAAACATTTTACTTATTTGTCTCTAAATGAAAAACAGTTGAGCCAAATGGCAATCTGCTTTCGGAATGATGTTTTCAGCGCGCAGCCCAAGATTTTGAGCTATATTTGATAAATCTACGGGATCCAGCAAAATATATAATAAGCCTCTACAGTCAAAAGATTTTAGTTTTGGAATTTTGTCACTCAAATGCCTACGCGATTAACTCCTCTTTATGACTTCGTCTAAGCAGGTTATCCCTGCTGGATATTGGAGGTGTGTGACTGTTTTTAATACGCATCACCTAGCAGGCACACAACGTTGCTGAAATGTTGCATATCGGTTGTTTGGTGGTCGAAAGAATGCACAACGTCGGTACAGCCAACGTGAAACGTTGCAATACAGTCGGATTTCAAAGGTTGTTACCCAACGTTGCTGCAAAGTTGTTTTAGGGTAATGATTTAGCTGATAATTGAAGGGAAATCGCGGTGTTCAACCCAACGGTGCTGCAACGTTGTATTAAGTAATGATTTAGCTGATGATTTTGGTAAATTACGGTGTTGAATCCAACGTTCCTGAAATGTTGTTTTACGGTAGGACAGGGATAAGCTACGGAAGTTTACCGAGTTTGCGCACTCAATTAAAATCGACCCTTCATCAAATCAATTCTATCATTATTATTATTGCTTATTTAATAATAATTGATTCTATTTTTGTTCATTCTAAATTTTTATTATCTAATCCAGACATTTAATGATATTCCTAATTTCTTATGAAACGTATCTGTTGAAAGAAAATACTACTCAGCGGCCTTGTCAAGCAGAATGATTTACTGGAAATAATCTAAAAGGTCAAATCATTCTGAATTTTTCCATTTAAAATAAATACTAGTGCCTTACATCTTCAATTTAGTTAGGTTATATTGTCATTGAGTTGCATTTGAGAGCGAAAGCAAAAATTGAAATAAAAATAACCGTACATGGTGATCGTTCCTAATGAATGCGAGCAGTGAATAGTAATCCAGAGTGACCTTGGACCACTCGACCACCAATACTTGAACAATCGGGTGAATAGAGCGATATTATCTTAATCTCTTCTGAAGAGAATGTTTTGAACATGGATACACATTGATTCTAATTATTAGCATATTGAAAAAAAAATATCAAAACATTCTTGATATGATTATATTATCACAACTTGGTATCATTATTATCTCGAGCCTGACTTTAAAGATGTAAAATTCGTTTTTGTGATCAACTTTCGAAATAAAGGAACATAGAGCTTCCTACCGTGGATTTATCTATGCAAGCTTAAAATAAAAGTTTTCAAACTCTACAATCAGTTATTTTTGAATATGAAAATGCCCGAGGAAATAGCACGATGGAGAACAAGGTCGAAAATTGATATGTTGCAATTTAATATCATGATTTGTTTATCTCAGCGGAAATTCAATGTAGGACTGTTTCATAGAAACATATGTCTATCAATATTGATCTTTGATTACACTTCTCTGAATCGACGGATATCATTGGCTCTGCGTATGAGTGACAGGGTCTCTCGGCCAATAGAATGCAGCTTGAAAAAGTTAAACTCTTGGAAATGGCAGTTTAGCTCCCAATTCTAAATATTCAGCGCCAACGTGAATCTAAAAATGTTAGCGGATTTTAATAAATTTCAACCAATTCTAGATTGATGACTTGAGGTTAGTATTTTATTAAACCAAACTATATATCAGAAATTCAATTCGAATAGCTATTAATTCTCATTATCATATGTTATCTTTCATGTAGCGTAACAACACGGAACCTAGCAAAGTAAGCTGAA
Organism: Haliclystus octoradiatus; assembly: GCA_916610825.1. Classification (NCBI taxonomy): domain Eukaryota; kingdom Metazoa; phylum Cnidaria; class Staurozoa; order Stauromedusae; family Haliclystidae; genus Haliclystus; species Haliclystus octoradiatus. Next base: position 26,950,845 of record OU744451.1, read on the forward strand.
AGGTTTTTTTCCTCTTTAGTAAAAACAACTCGAGAAAAAGCTATATTCAAATATTTAACATGTTTCTGTTTGTCTCTTGTTTGTAGTTCAACGCATGTAGCATTTTCCTGCAGAGACGAAGACGTTTGGTAATTTTGACCTACAATGTTTCGCATCAACTCAATATTTGCTCATTTTGTTAATAGTATTTCGCTTCTTATTATCTGGAGATCAAATTGAAACTTCAAAATTCCGTCGCCATGCGAAGCTCAATGAATTTTTATTGCTATAAAAGCAGTCTAAACATGGATAGTAATGGCATGATTTAAACACAAACTGCCACAAACATGGACATTGTTATGTAGGCGGCTGTGGTCGATCATAAAGAAATACACATTGAAAGTGTGATTCACCACAAACAATAATTAATCCATTGGTAAAAAGGTAACTAATCTAATTTGATAACGTCTTATACTACAAAGATTTAACCATTAAAATTAAATATTCAGATAAAAAGTAATATTACTATTATATCAAAAGTAATATATGTGTCTTTGCTTATTTTCTAGTACTGGATACAATACACCCGCTTGGTTTTATATGTAGCTTGCACACTGATGATGTAAGTTACTGACATACTGTACATTGAAGGTCAAGTGGCTTAATTTCTAACTGAGAGAAAATTTGAAAGTACTTATACTTTACATAAATCAATGAAAAGATATGGGGCTATGTGGTCTAATTTGAAATATATAATTCACTACGCAAATCAAAACATTGGAGACAAAGATATTACATATGGACATATAATACGTACCAGTCCAACATGCAGTAATGTATAAAATGATTGAATTGTTGTAGGACTACATCAGAAACTTCTTAAATGTAACTAATATTATCGCTATCAAATATAGTCTGACATTTAATGTTGGTGTATCTTGCGAATAAAGCATAGGTCACTAAATCTTTTCCAATTATGATTTTTGACTTTTTCTTCCACATATTCTATATTACAACCGTATACGTAATGGTGTGAGGGGGTTAGATTTCAGTTGTTCTGGGGGACTATCTGTTCTTGGTTTTAAAATTTCAACTTCGGGCATTGGACCAGATACTCGTATAGTAGAAAAGGTATTGGCACTTGCCCAACCAACTTCAAAACAAGAAGTCTCTTCATTCAGCCTCTTAGGATCCAGTTTATATTTAGATATAGCCGCTTAAGTTGATAAAGGGGACATTTGGGGTTTTTCAAAAAGCTGGGCTTACACCTTCTCCAACTTCTAGGTCCCTCGAAGTGTAACAAGGGGTGCTGATGATTAAGTATCATTAGAGATTACTCTTTGACAAATATTGAAGTAGGTTCAAAACATTTATTGAAAAAATATCAAGTTTATATTCAGATTGAGCCATTTAAGTTATCAAAGGGGGCATTTGTGTCTTTTCAAAATGCCGGATTTACACTTTTTCCAATTTCTAGGTCCCTCATATTAAAATAAGGGATGCCGATGACTAGATATCAATAGAAATTTCTCTTAGACAAGTATTCAAAACATTACTTGAAAAAATATCTAGTTCATATCTAATAATAAATAAACACAAAAATCAGACATTCATATCATATCTATAGATTAAATTGCATGATGATTGCTCAAGGCGAAACTATTAGTAGCAAATATGAATGTCTCATTTTTGCATTTATTAATTATTAAACAGCTCTGCTTTTATGGCACCAAACAATATCAAAACAACAATGACTACACAATCACTTTTATGTTATTATTAGTGTATATTTAGATACATCAATTTGAGGCTATCCTATATATTTTATATCCTAATTTAATATTTTTTCATGAAATTTGTACTTTTTATTTAGTTAATTAATTAATGGAATTCCTAATTTATCGGCCCCTTTTTATATTATTACACGATTGTTTAATTACAAATGTTGAACTTGACGTAGCTACATGAATAGGTATTCTGAATTATGCCTAAGTTTGATTATGGTGTCGTTATTTGAATGTAATAGATGACAGCATGTCATATTTTTAACTTACAACGTAATGTTACTTCGGGATTGTTTTGAGAGCATTAATATTCAATCATAACGTAACACTATTTTTAGAATGCTGAGCAATTAGATAATTTAGATATTTTGCCTATATAGGTAGGCTAGTTTAAAGAGCACATGACACAACAAATTTTTAACACAGATTCAAGTAGCTGAAGCTAAATGATGAAGAATGGTGACAATGATTTCTTAGTTTGAAATTGATAAGCGGAGATATTTAATGTTGAATCTGCCCTATTTTCAATCATTGTCTATGCTTGAAATAAATATAATTTATTAAGAAATACATGAAATACAAGGGAATTTAGTTGTTGGATTTACTTTATCTCTCAAAATGTGGCAGCCTCAGCAGCATGCAGTTGGACTGTGCACCCGCTGTTTTACGTACACATCACCTCAATTTGTGACAGTTGTTTGTCAGGTGTTTGGGTGTTCTACGACGACGGAATTATTAATTTGAAATAGTTCATTTTAATAGCAAAGATATTCATGTGTTTAGTGTTATGTTGTTTCAATGTTCTAACAATTTCATTTGTTCCTCAATGTTCTAATAGTTGAACAAATATACAAACTGTAACACAAATTAAACTCCACAGACGCTGGGTGTTGTTTACAAGTAATATCTGGTGATATCTAGTCATCGGCATCCCTCGTTTTAATTAAAGGGACCTAGAAGTTGGAGAAAGTGAAAATGCGGCTTTTGAAAAACCCCACATGCCCCCTTGTCAACTTCATAAAAATATAAACTAGATGTTTTTGAAGAAATGTTCTGAATTTACTTCGTTACATGTCTAAGAGTCCCATATAGAGATATCTAGTCATCTGCCTGTCTCAAATTACTTTCAGAGACCTAGAAGTTGGAAAAAGTGTAAACCCAGCTTTTTGAAAAACCCAAAATGCACCCCTTGTCAACTTAAATGGCTCTATCTAAATATAAACTAGATATTTTGTCAAGAAATGTTTTGAATTTACTTCGATACGTGTCAAGGAGTGTGTGTGTATGTGTATAATTTTATTTCGATTCGTAACCAAAATGAGCAAATGCTCGTTTATACATTGATACGAATTTAAAAGTAAGTTATTAATTATAAAATTGTAAATTAGTAGAAATAATGATAAGGATAATAGTATTAATAATATAATATAATTTTTATTTTTATTTTATTATTTTATTTTTTTTTTTTTTCGTTTTCGTTTTTTTTTTTTTTTTTTTTTTTTTTAACGAGACAAGTTCCATAATTATGCTAATCACTTATATACATAATACTGTCTGTTTATATATCACAATATTTCTATATTTCGATATTTCTGTGTCTGTCCGCGACTTATGTACGTCTTACTGGCGATATAATACGGATAATCCGTTGTCGGGAAATTATGCAAACATTTGTGTCGAGATAACCGTGTACAGTAAGAAATTTGTTGTGTAGAAAAGTATGGGTCTATGACGTTGTTTTAAAATAATATACTTCATCTGACATTTTATTTGATATCATTGCATTAAAAATTTCAGAGATTTTGAAAAATTTCATAGGTCGATAATCTAGCGGGCAGCCAAATCGACTTCAAATTGAAATCTCCAGAAAAAAAAGATTTTGCTTTGAATTTAAAAGCTGCGTGTAAATTGTTTGAACCAGTGAAACTTGAAACTGAATCAGTTTTATGATAAATAAAACAATACGAAATACTGAATTACATTGAATTACCAGTATAACTAGGCCAGACAAAATATGTTTTGAAATCAAAGAAACGTAGACCTATTTCATGTAGTGTTGATATCAGCAATACATATAGCGAGGCACAAACGCTATGAAATTAAAGAGACTTTAGGTCTTAATTTAATTTATTAATGAAACAAAATGCCATTCATTACTTTTCTCAAAATCGAGATACAAAACATTTCACTTTTAAAAAGGCTATTTTGATATATAATTTGTGAGAACACTGAGCAAACAATCTCTTTTGAAATGAATAATCTATCGCGGGGCATAAAAACAAATTAACTTGCAAGAATTTTCAAATTGACGTTGGCGTTCGACTAATTCGAAAAATATTCAAAGTTCGAATAGAATATCTGTCTACAGTATAAAATTATAGAGTTTAGAATTAATCAAGGCATTGCACAAAAGTATTTCTATAATTTATTATTTAATATAAAAAAACGAATCATTTGGTTTTGAGCAGCAAGGCTTTTATTTTCAGATTTTGCTTCCATAATTAACGAAGGAATTATAGGCATCGATTAAAATTAAAATTTCATTTTGTTGACTTGCTATACGAATAAGACACAGTATGTTACTACAGTTTCGAGAATAAAAATAGCGATGTCTTGTTATTATCTTTGATCAACATTTAATAAAGTTAATTTCAGGTATATCAAATTTAACAAAGTTAAATTGAATTGAGCGTATGATTTGTGATAAATAATAATAATTATAATATTTTCAGCGTTCAAAAATTTTGCTTTGAATTTAAAAGCACAAAAACATAATTCAAAAACATTTTTAAATAGTTAATACAGTTTGGATGAGTGTAACAAATCTTGTGTTACAAAAATAAAAAGTGAAAAGGTTGCATGAAATAATCGATCATAGTAAACAATATTTATTAAAATACTACTTACCATTTTCCAAATGAGATCCAAATAAAAACTATACGAGCGGCATAATCTCCGAACAACATTTAAATACATAATAGCGGGTTCTCTGAGTTAATACACCAATCAATAATAAGTTAACAACCATATTTTATCGAAGGAGAATGTACCCGATAAGAATAAAATAAAGATTGTCTTTTATTCGAAATAATTCTGACAAAAATGATCATTTCATATTGTGATCAAATGCATGGTAAAGTAGATTCATTTTATACATAGTAAATTATCCTTTTCGTCAGACATCATAACATGAGCATTTAAATACTACCATCAGCTATGGTATTTTATACCTTTGAAGCTGCACTAAACATTTCCACTCTATAAACCATCGCGTCCGTTTCAATAAATTCTGAATAAATGCATATCACGAATCTGGCAAAATGAGTTGTTTTCGTTTTTCTATCAAATTAATTAATTTATTCATAATCATCTTTTCTTTCATTCGACATCTGTAATGTATTATAAATAGCGCGTAGAAATATTGACAGCAAGATGTAACATAATATCAATATCAAATTAGTATAGCGATTTATTATAGAATTTTATTTCCTTTTAAAAGAATGTTGATGCTATTAGTCTGGAAAATTTGATAACAAGAAGCACTATGAGGTCAACTTTTCACATCTTTTGTTTACTTTTAAAAATTTTATTTTCAACGAACTCTAAGTATTTTGATAGACTGCCATGAAAATCACAGGCCTACTTGCTGAGATTGCAAAGATCAAAAATATATAGGCTCATATACTATCATATCATAATATTTTCAGATTATATATATAGTTTGAAATCAATACACGCGCTGTCGCCTTGTTCAGTAATACGTTGTCGAAGCAGCAGGTTTGTTGATTAGTACAGTCAAAGCGCGTAAAACAGTAAGTAAGGGGTTGGCTCATTGGTTAATGCTCTGGTATTACAATATCAGGGTAGTAAGTTCAAATCCGCCATTCGGCAGTTTTTATCAACGATTTTTCTGTTTTTTTTTTTAATATGAAGCAGTAAATCATTGTTAATTAACAAAAGATATCGTTTGATCATGTTAATAACAGAAATTAGTGGACCATGTGTCTTGTCGAAGCTAAATTAATTTAATACTGAATATATTGCATGCAATGCCACGAGTTTGACCGGCCACACCTTGACGGCGTTATTTTGTGAACACCACATTAGTGTTGTATATATTGCAATAAAGATTTATGAATTCGAACCGAACGCGATCTGATCGTGTCGGGTCAGATTCGGGTTAATATTTTAGATCTTCGGATCGGATCGGATTTGAAGTGATTTTTTATGGAAAGTTTCAGATTTCGAAAATTGACTGAGTATTTGTAATTTATAATAATTAATGTGTTCTGGCTTCCTTTCAACACATAAAATAAAGTTTTTCTACGTAGACAAAGGTACGTTAAAATATACATTTCAATCGACTCAATTGATGTGAAATAAATTAAATTTTTATTAAAGGAATGATTAATAAGTATTGATTAATGCTACATCGTTTCAATGCGTATTGTGTCTTATGTTCTCCTCCAGAGTTCATACTCCGTATTATACAGCGATAGAAAGCTTAGTCAATTGTTTGATTATAAGTGATCTGAAAGTTTTATCATAGAAGGTCCATTATGGACTACACTCATTGCTAGTTGTATTATATTTATGAGGAAAATGCTAGTGTTTTTGATATATATAACATTATAATCTAACTATCGACAGCTGATTGACATAAACCAATAATTTATTTTCCATTCCAGGGATGTCAAATACGCAAGAGTTGACTCTTTGAATGTTCTTATTGCTTCCCCACGTATTACTTCCAGGATAAAGTTCCAGACTCTAGTACCTACTGCTAAAATCGACCATTTCATCAGGGTTGTTCTGCAAATGGGTGGGATGAGTTTGTTTGGACGGCAAGATGACGTATATTTAGTGTTGGATATCTTGAAGAGGGAGTGTAAAAGTTTTGGAGTTTCTGTTATGAGTGTTTTGTGGATCATATTGGTTAATTTTACTATTCTTCTGACGTGTAGAGATGGAAGACGATATTCTTTACCAGTATAGGGTCGTGTTAGGTGTTTTAGTGATTTTTCTTGAATTCTTTCTAATTTTAGTCTATCCGTTTGATTAATTCCAAGAAGAAGTAGGCTACAATGTTCTAGGTGAGGACGGATGTATGTCTTGTAAAGTGTATTGGCAAGGTGTGGGTTTAGGGATTTTTTAACCTGTTTGATTTGATATAGAGAGAGATTGGCTTTTCTGATGCAATTGCGAAGATGACATCTCATGTTTAATCTACTGTCAATGTGAGCACCCAGTATCTTTATTATATTGAGCCAAGGTAAGGTTACATCATCGATTGTAATGTCTTTGTTATGTATTTGATTAGTACTTAGAAGATTTGCGCTCGTAACGTGAATGTCGGGTTCTGGAATGTGAGTGATTAGTAGGCATTGAGTTTTTGAGGGGTTCAGTTTTAGACAATTCAGCTGGAACCATTGGTGCACCTTTTCCAAATCTTTGTTGAGGTGTTGGACAGCAGTGTTTTTGTTGTTGGAGGAATAGTATAGCGTTGTATCATCTGCGTATCGTATGATGGAAGAGGTTATTGGAAGTAATCTGTGATGATATCTAATCATTGGCACCCCTTGATTTAATTTGACGGACCTAGAAGCTGGAGAAAGTGTGAACCCAGTTTTTTTGAAAAACCAAAAATGCACCCCTTGTCAACTTAAATGGCTCTATCTAAATGTAAATTAGATATTTTGGCAAGAAATGTTTTGAATTTACTTCGATACTTGTCAAGGAGTAATCTCTGATGATATCTAATCATTGGCACCCCTTGTTTTAATTTGACGGACTTAGAAGCTGGAGAAAGTGTGAACCCAGCTTTTTGAAAAACCCAAAATGCACCCTTTGTCAACTTAAATGGCTCTATTTAAATATAAACTAGATATTTTGTCAAGAAATGTTTTGAATTTACTTCGATACGTGTCAAGGAGTAATATGTGATGATATCTAATCATTGGCACCCCTTGTTTTAATTTGACGGACTTAGAAGCTGGAGAAAGTGTGAACCCAGCTTTTTGAAAAACCCAAAATGCACCCTTTGTCAACTTAAATGGCTCTATTTAAATATAAACTAGATATTTTGTCAAGAAATGTTTTGAATGTACTTCGATACCTTTCAAGGAGTAATCTCTGATGATATCTAATCATTGGCACCCCTTGTTTTAATTTGACGGACCTAGAAGCTGGAGAAAGTGTGAACCCAGCTTTTTGAAAAACCCAAATGTCCCCCTTGTCAACTTAAGTGGCTATATTTAAATATAAACTCGATCAATTTTCGAGAATTATTTTGAATTTACTTCAATACATGTCTAGGAGTAATCTCTAATGATATATTATCATCGGCATCCCTTGTTTTATGTTGAGAAACCTACATAGAAGTGGGAGAAAGTGTAAACCTAGCTTTTTGAATAAACCAAAATGCCCCCTTTGTCAACTTAAGTGGCTGTATCTAAATATAAACTCGGTCGATTTTCAAGAAATATTTTGAATTGATTTCGATACATGTCTAAGAGTACTACCTAGTGATATCTAGTCATCTGCATGTCGCAATTAATTTGGAGAGATCTACAAGTTGTAGTAAGTGAAAGACCTACATTTTGATACCCCTCCCCCAAAAAAATCTTTGGCAACTTGGATGGTTACATATCTAAACATATTAAACTTCATACTTTTTCATGAAATTTTATCAATTTACGTCGATACCTGTCTATGCATGTGATACATGTTGAGTGATATGTAGTCATCGGCATTACCTTGCTTTGATTTGAGGACCTTATAATTCAAAAAGTAAAATGGCTTTGAGACTTTGTCAACAAAGCGGAAAGAGAATAGTATACTTCATATTTTGCGAAGTAAATAACTTTGGTATAAAAGAGTCAAGCAACTATAGTCAAACTTAGAATCATGGTATTTTATAATTTATTTTAAATGTGCAACCAGTTTTAGATAAATTAGTGCGCGCTTTTAAAAGAACCAGACAGTTTTTATTGCCAACGTATAGAAGGTTTCTAGACTTTGTTGAACTCGACTGTCGTGTTTTTGCAGAATAAATATCGAGCTGCTGTTTGTTGAAGCATTATCAAATACCGTCAACAGTTTCAAACTTAGATAAGTCATAGTTTATTATGTGCTTACCTATTTAGCGATATAGATTCTCGACTACAGTGTGTCTAGAACCATAGAATAATCAAATAATAGGCCATGACATTCAGGAATCAAGATTTATGCCGTCGACTATTTGACTTGATAATAAAAGTTTTTCTGAATCCATTTAATCGCAAATTTTTTATTGTGAAGTGTAATCAAGTATTCAATTTTCATTAAGAAATATAAAGTGTAATCTAAATATAAGTCATATGTTTCCTTCGTTTTACGTCTGCTTCTGATCGCCATTTTGTAAAGGTAACTTACGTGTTAGGCTTTGGCCGCACAATTTGAGCAAATTGACCGCTTTGGATATGTTACAGCACATGCGCGGCAGGTGGTCACAACTTCTATCTGTTTGTCAAATAGCAGACGGTCCAGATCACCTTATACCTAGAATTGATATGGAAAAATTAGAGAGCACAGGATTTTCAATCCAATGGATTAGAAGACGATTTTCCTGGTAGATCGGCATTTGCAATGATATTCAGTAAGGAACGATGAACTGATTTACTATATTTGTATCTAGATATGTTTCCATGCAATGTTCAATATAGGTTCATCATTTTTTATTTTTAAGGTTGAAGTTTGGTTGCAAGAGCCTATGCTTACTCATGATAAACTATATGTACAATGCTCAAGGGGTTGGGGATAAGAAAGGTTGTATCAGAGAATTATTTTACTAGCTGATTGATGATTAGATGATTTTTTATTAACCGGGTTTCTTGCAGTTTTTGTTACGTATTAGAATGCTGTAATGAACTTCAAAACTTTGTATGCACTAATCTCAAAAGCAATGCAAATAAATATGGAACAATATACATCCTTTGAAAGCCCGATTTATGGCTAGCTCATAGGATACATTTAGCTGTATAGGTATAGCTCATAGGATACATTTACATTTAGCATAGGATACAGTTAGGGTTAGGGTTAGGGTTAG
>OU744452.1:2500-17532 GCA_916610825.1 Haliclystus octoradiatus
GAACTTCTTGTCAGGGAAAGAAAAGTCCAGACAGATAGAGAGACATAATCCATATAAAAGACGTCTAGACAACAATTCAATGGTCTAGACTGCCAAACAGACATCTAGAGAGTCAAACTGAAGAGGAAGCAAAAAGCCAAATAAAGCCAAGATAACATATGTCTGGATGGCATTACCAGCATCTAAACAGAGAGCAAGAAAATGGGTGTCTAGACTGCAGGATGGAACTCGAGTCAGGAATTTAGACAGAGGCAAGCAAAAAAACGTCTGAACAGCAATACAGAAGTCTAGAAAGAACGCCAAACCTAGTGCAGATAAAAGACGAGTAAAAACTTTGACAGAAGTCAAGACAGAAACCCAGACAAAACAAGAAAGAGGATGTCTAGACAGTCAGAAGGATTTCTAGACAGAAAGCAAGAGAGAGATTGTCTAGATAGCCAGACGAGTTTCTTGTCAGAGAGACAAATGTTTAGACAGAAAGATAGACATAAACCATATAAAGTATGTCTAGACAACAATAAGGAGGTATAAACAGCCGGAAAGATATCAAAACAGTCAAACCGAAGTGGAAACAAAATGCCAGATAAAGGCAAGCCAATAAATGTCTAGATTTCATTTCAGACATCTAAACAGAATGAAAGAAAACGGGTGTCTGGACTGCAGGAAAGAAGTCGAGTTAGAAATTCGGACAAGGCATGGAAAGATCGTCTACACAAAATGTCTAGACAGGCAACATACAGAAATTTAGAAAGAAAGCCAGGCCTAGTGAAGATGAAGGACGCATAAAAATTGAAACAGATGTCAAGACAAAAATACAGATAGATGAAAAACAAATGATGTCTTGACAATCAGACAGACATCTAAACAGAGAGTAAGAAAAAGATGATCTAGATAGGCAAATAAATTCCTTGTAAGAGAGACAACAGTTTAGACAGAAGAACAGACATAGTCGTGATAAAGCACATCTACACATCAAAACGGACATGTAAACAACCAAACAGACATCTAAACGGTCAAACTGAAGTCGAAACATAAGGCCAGACGAAGGCAAGGCGATTGATGCCTAGACAGTCAAGGAGAAGATGAGACAGGAAGCAAGACAAAGCCAGACAAAGTAAGTCTATACAGCCTGAGGGACGTCTCGCAAACAAGACAACAGTATAGACAGAATGCCAAACAAAAACCAGACAGATGATGTCTAGACAGCTAGACAGACGTCTATAAAGCCAGACAGAAGTCCCGACAGAATGCCAAACAAGTGCAGAGAAAGTACGTTTGAACAGCGAGACTTTCATCTGGACAGTCAAGCAGAAGTAGAAACAGAAAGCCAGACAAATTCAAGACAAAGGATGACAAGACAGTCAAACAGACGTATAGACAGGAATGCAGTCAAATGCAAGACAAAGTAAGTCTACATAGCCAGACGGTGGTATAGAAAGCAAGACTGAAATCCGGACAGGAAACAAATCAAGGGGTAGACAGATTACGTCTATACAGCCAAACAGACATCTAGACAGTCAAACAGAAGTCTAATCAGAAAACCAGACAATCTTAGTCTAGACAACCAGACGAAAGTATAGAAAGCCAGACACAAGTCTAGACAGAAAACCAGACAGAATTTTAGACAGAAAGCCAGACAAAAGCTACACAGATGACGCTTAGACAGCAAGATGGACGTCTAGACACTTACGGTAAACGGAAAATTCAACTCGCGTCAGCTCTATTTAGTATCCAGTCTACTTTTTCAATGTTATCGACGCGGCTGCGTTTTCTGGGTAAAGCTACTTGGCGTTTTAGTTGACGTTCATAACTTCATAATTGAGCTTTTAATGATGGCGACGGTGGTTTAAACTTTGCAATTTCCAGATTTTTCTAAGAGTGAAATTGTTGGAAACACAATGTAAACTTGTTTGAAATGATGGAATCAGTACAGCTTCATATGCAACAAAGTATTAATTTTTATGAAGAAGATATAATTAACTGAGATGAGATGGATAAGTGAAAATATTCAAGTGAGTTTGTCTGAATTCGAACTGACACGAGTTGACATGAGCCTAGCGCGAGTTGAGATTCTTTTCTTCGTTATTGGCGTTGATTTCTTCATATTCTAATTCCCCATTTTGCCTCAATAGCAAAATAAGCAATACCTTTGAGTCAGTTAGTTAGTTAATTTGTATGTGGGTAATATTGCGAAGATGTTTGTGCGATTTTATGGTCGCACACATCACTTCACACAACAAGCATAGGCCTATTATAATTTTCTAAGGGTTAGGCGAAATTCACAAGCTTTATTAAGAAAACATCATCGTAAGAACATGATACATCATCATTTATCCAGAGCCTTCAAGTTTGAATTAATTATTTTTCCAAAGAGCAGAGACATTTGAGCTTAAGATCAATTTTGCTTCTTAAAAAGTCATTAACAGACACAACTGCCTCGGACTTCGTTGAAATACTCTCGGGAACTACGTAAATATAATAGTAAAACCAATTTAATATAACACAGTATCACACGTTTAAGGGCCATCCATGAAGTACTCAGAGAGTCAGAGTCAGACTGGACCCTCCCTGTATTCAGCAGTACACTTTCAAATAACCCGCCTACCTTTCATGTACGCCAGGCTACTTGCAAAGATTCCCACTTTTCTCACTAGTCTCTGCTTTTGTTGTTGTGGTTTGAGCAAGCAAGGCAACAGATTCTTTAAAATTGCTGATTAAATTGCTTGAGATAGATTGTAGAGCTTTTTGTTACTCTTCGTGTGCCTCCAGTGCCAAACCTTTTCAGGGACGATTTAAAGATACATCTGTAGGCCTACTGTGATGATTGGTACCCCTCCACCTTGTACCCGCAACTGTACGCTTGTGATGTAATTTCCGAAATCTCCAATAACGAAATATCACCAGCAATCGTCTGCAAATTATTAGGGAAACGTAATTCTGTTGCCCCAAAACATTTCCAGGGAACACTCTTTCTACTCAGGGGTGCAATCACCCTTCTCTGCAATCTGGTTTAGGCCTATTGATGACCGCTGATTATTTCACATTGAATTTACATCCTACAATATTTACATCCAGAAGTGGATAAAAATTGATATTTTTTATGATTCATAAGCCAAACCTCAGCAGAAAATTCACATTTCTTATTTATAAGAGCAATTACTGGAAGGCTATGATATTTCACATAAAACTAAATGCAAGAAGAAGTAGGCCTAATTCATCATTTATGCTTTTAAATACACCCTCAAACGTTTTATTAAATTTGACTCCTGCAACCTATTGTTTCCCAAAACGTGAGATCAGACTTTTCATTAGATATTGAACAACATCATATTTTGGTTGTAATCATACTTCAAGTTCTTTCAAAATTTCTGACGGAATTTATAGAGAGAGCGCTGGATTTTTTCATGAAATGTATAGTTAAGTTTTATTATTGACTTTCCTTCCATGCCAAGTTGTTGCTGTTGCCCAATTTTTCTTTGGTTTAAAGGATATTTCTTTGCAAAAGTATGTCTTGGAAGCCATTATCAGATTGGTATCAATCTTGCAGCATCTTTTAGCATGCATTAAAGATGTTGTCATTGAGGCGACCATCATCCATTTCCATTAGCTATCAAAAAAGACATAACTAACTTAATGATCTGTACATTCTACACATCACACATGTCACAAGAAACATAACAGACCAAATGGTTACTCCTGTGAGAGATTGTTACAAATTCAACTCGATAATGTAGTACCTTCCTTTCATGCATCGATAATACATGTATGCGATTCATGTTGAATGGATTTCTGATACCTGTAATGCAGTTGAGCAAATTTACACCTCGCTGGAAAGCTTCAGATTCAGGTCTTCACATCTGCAAATGACAATTCATTGTTTCCTTATTAACATAGTGTTATATTCAAGCTTTCTAGCAAAATTTGGCCCTCCCTGTAAGCAGCAGTACATTTTCAAATGACTCCTGGAGGCTATCTGTTGTTTCTACTTATTCTATTTATCCACTCTCGATATCCTTGTTGGGCCAATTTTTTATGTAAATTACTCTTGGTTAGTGTGGATAGATTAATGTTGCAAATTTTCGAATTTCAGGAGAAGTCAACTGCGTAGCCTCCAGATGTCGCTATGGTGTATTCTAGATTATTATGTGTGTCATTAGTTGGGTCTGTTCTAAGTTTATGATATACAACTATTGATTATAAGATTATTGACTGTATAATATTTGCTGCTTATATTTGATCATTATTAAATGGAGTGTGTCATGTTTCAAATGCATCACTTGCTACAAATTATCATTTGACTAATATATATTTTTTGTTCATATTCACTTGTATTTGAAATAATAGATAGATATAATATTTGAAATGAAATTCTATGGTACAGTTATAAATGTTTGGAGGTCATAGTTTTCAAAGTTACAATTCTTTGTTGCCCTTCAGAAAATTGAGATCATTTTTAGATTTTGTTGTTGGTTTGTTTCCCAATTTTTTCAGGGGCCGTTTGCCCGTTAATAGAGAGGCCATTCCATTATTTCCATTTTTAAAAGAATGACGAAAGTGTTCCCTTAGCTCAATATATTGATTAACTAGCTGTTTATGGATTCCATGGTAGCAGGAATTACCATTACAAGTATGTTATTAGAATAAATCTTATGAAGGGTCCTTGACATTTCCTGTTTAGACAACACACTTTTAAAGGATAATTCAATGAGTACATCAAGTCACATGGTACATGGGTACAGCATTGTCATGGCTGCAATAGACAGGTGGTTGCTGTAGAGAGGTGGCAAATTGGGAAAATACAAAAAACTTTTTGAGATTCATCCCTTGCAAGCAGTCTTCTTACTAGCCTACTGTATTTCATATTTAATTTGTATGCTGCAAAGATGGATCTGTATATGACTGACTGCTTACTTACTTTGCAAACTTTTGGTTTGGGCTGTGATTTCCCATGCTGGCAGACATACACCTTCCGATTCAAAGCTATATACGGTACGTCATTGTTCTACATAATATGAATTTTCACATCAGATAGTTCTGAGTTGTAAGAAATTCCTTAATTGAGGTGATTTCTCACAAGTAACAAGACATTCCCAAAGTAGTTTTGTTTTTTGCATTTTTACAGTTGTTTAATTGTCATACCTGTTTTTCCAAAACCCTTCTAGCAGTATTCCACACTACAAAAGTTGTTGTTGTTGCCAAGCTGAAATGCCTGATAAAGTTTTCAGCTGCATCTAGGTCTATCGCTGTCCCGCTTGACTTGGTATCTTGTCTTGGAGACAGAGATTCCCATGCTGCTTGAGGTTTAATACTGGTTTGCTATATTTGACCAGATTCTATTATGATGGGATTACGTTCCAGTTCCAGAGTACTGACTTCATCTTCTTCCAATTTTTCAAATGATGCTATTACTGGATTGATCCATTTCAAATTATTAATCAAAATCCGTGCTCCATGTTAAAATGAACAATAAAAGGATTGATCTCTTTGATCTGACGACATGTGTGATTTGAATCATATTTCCCGCCAAAAAAACATAGATTTCTATGCGTGGGACGTTTGAATTAAAAGTCAAGACTTTGATTGAGAACGGGAGAAACAATTCAATTTTTTCATAATTTACGTTATATGTGAAGATATTATTACGGTTATTATTATTACTGAACAGTAAAGGAACATCATCTAAACATTTCGCGAATTTTTTTGGGGATTTTTGTTCTGCAATTCTTCTGCATGTTTATTCAAAATGACTCTCAACTCGTGTCAGCCTTAATTCAACTTGTATCAGCTTCATAAAAACATATCAAAATAGCAGCCAATTTCATCGCTCTGGATGCTTTCTTATAGGGCATAAATGATCCAAACTGATGTAAAATGATGCTGTAAGACTTTGATGGGTTTTCTTGGTAGATCGTAAGCATAAACAACAAACTACTTCTGTTCTTTTTTATATTTCTACACTATCAACTCGTGTCAGCCTCAATTCAACTTGTATCAGCTTCATAAAAACATATCAACATCACAGCTAACATCATCGCTCAGGATGCATACATCATTGCGCTTGCCTCGCAAAATATGTTATCCTACATATTCCCCTTATAATTTTGATGAGCAATGAAGTCAAGGCAATCGTGAAAGCTTATATGTTGCAGCACGCTTGCAGTTACTAAACTACGAGACAAAAGCCATTACTGAATGCGATTAAGTTGACGATAGACGCAAAAGCAACATTACGTTGAAACGGAACCGCGCTCGTACTATTGACAAAGTAGACTGGATACTGAATAGAGCTGACGCGAGTTGAATTTTTCGTTTACCGACACTTACACAAAATGCTAGACAGCCAGACGGACGTCTCCAAAGCCAGACGAATGCAAGGCTAAGGATGCCTGTACAGTCAAGCAGACATCTAAACAGGAACCTAGACAAATGACAGGCAAAGTGATTCTATACGGTCATGCGGTCGTTTTGAATGACAGACAAAAGTGTGGACAGAATGCGAAACAATGGGCAGACAAAGTGAGTTTAAACAGCCAAACAGACATCTAGGCAGTCAAACAGAAGTCTAAACAGAAAGCAAAATAGATGCTAATCAAAAGACACCTCAATATCCAGACGGACATATAGACAATCAAACAGGAAGCCAATAGTCAATACGTCTACACAGGAAGCCAGAAAAATGACAGAAAAGTAAGTCTATACAGTCAGACGGTAGTCTAGAAAGCAAGATAACAATCTGGACAAAAAGACAGACAATGGGCAGACAAAGTGTTGGACCGTCATCTGAGACCTGTTTATCATTAGGAATGGCTCACCTTCGGGGATTAAATAAAGTTGCTTCACATGTTCTGAATGTATTATGTTTTATGTGGTATTATGTAGTATTATATATACAGTTTCATCTATAATGGATGCTCAAATTTTACAGCCTTCGTGCCATAACCAAGCAATTTGCAGGGTATACTTTTCACGAATTTGAAGGCCATTTTGACTTTTTTGGCAATGCTGAAAATGCAATGATGTTTTGAAAGCCTGACACACCCCGCTCCTCGCTTTCATTCTCACGCCTCAATTTGAATCTTATGAACAAAGGTTGCCAAGGAAGCGTTGCCAAGCAAACACAGAAAATAAATCAGTGCATGCTTTCTGAGTATTAAATGTTCATTTAACTTGATCTTTTGGTTGCTTTAAAATGCTAGAAAGCCAAGTCAAAATTAATTATGGATATACAAAATGAATTGTATTGCATTATTTGTAATTGACCTGAGCAAACTAATGATAAATTAAGTAAATGCAAGGACATTAATTCTTGGTCAGCACTCCGTAAAGCAGCAGATATAAGATGCTTTGCACAAATCACAGACCTTACATTTGATGATAATAGCTTTCCAGAATTTTCTGTGCTTTATGATCGCTCCTGCAGAGCATCATTTACTCATAAAAAAGAGCTATCAAAGTTAACATCTACGGCTGAATCTGTTCATGATTCTGAACAGGGTTTACGAAAAAGTCAACGAGATAGCAGTACAGAGAGCTCAGTTATCCATCCCAAGACATGTATTTTCTGCAAAAGAGGTAAATACATACCGACAACATCCACATCTGAAGAGAAATTGAGCAGCTGTATTGAGTTCCCGCAGACAATAAGGTGTGTTTAATTTAGTTTAGTGTTATAATATTTATAATTAGTTTATAAGACACTTCTATTTATTCCAGTTCAGATTTATTGGAGGATATATGATAATAATTGGTATTGAATAAAATAGAATGGGTAATTTCTCACCCTTATCCTTCGGGAGAACGTCAGATAGGGTTTATCCCCCTCAGGATAGCAATTATGTTTTTTTAATATTCACAGCAATATTCTGTATGAGCCCTGACGTATTTGAGATGACATGCAGCAATCAACATTTCTTAAGCAACATTTACGTAGGGAATGAATTCATTTGGGGTCCCCTATTTTAAGGTTGATGCGTCCCCAACCGCAGCATATAATAGCATATCAAAAGAAATATTGAACCAATAATGAATGGAATGTGATATAGTCAAAATGTGTTTCTTTAATAGGTCAATGTTCATGAGAGGCAGTATTATTTAGCACACATTTTAGTAGATTTGCGTAGTTCCATACCGTACCATGTCGGATACTACATGAGGACCAGCCACCACTACTTCTCATCTGATTGTTGAAAACTGTATTCCTGTTTTATTGCAACAATTAATTTGAACCTTTAACAGGTAAAACTGAGTGCTGAAAAACATATACAAGATGGTTCTGATTGTCAGGAAGTGGCAAATAAAGTGTTGGTGCATTGCTGGAAAGACCTAATTTCAAGTGAAGCGAAGTACCATACATCTTGCTATAAGTCATTTATACGCTCATACGAGGATGCCAGCAAAGAGGCAGCACCAGAGACAAATACAGAAGTACAAATTGAAGATGAGACAACAGCCCTTGACTGCATTTATGATTCTGTATACGCTTACTGTCAAGATTTAATTGATAATCCAACCTACGTTGAGTTGAAAACCATCAAGGTCTATATGAAAGACCAAGCAAAGCTATTGAATTGCCAACTTGAGGCTTCAATATTAAACAATCTTTCAAGCAATATTTCTAAAAAATTTAATGTTCACATAAGGTTTGCACATCCTTCATACAATAAAGTGTTGGTATATCCTCACACTTTGTCATTAGACGAACTTCTATTTCAGAGTCTTGCGACCCGTCTGGAGCTTGAAGCTGCCCAATATATAGGCACAGATGAAATAAACGTTGCTACAAATATAGCAAAAATCTGCATTATGATATCAAGAATCAATTACCATTTATGTCCTGGCCTCCAAATGAAAACGATCTAGACCCAAATTGTCTTTATAACTATATTCCAGATATTTTAGATAAGTTTTGTACAGTTTTGCTATCTGCTGAACGACAAAGCAGTGAACGCAGTCAAGGTGAAGGCATTATGCGTCTTATGAACTCCCTTTGCTAGGATATAGTCTATATGGTTACTAATCTAATGGGGAAATAATAACAATTGTGAAAGCGCTTTGCAGTAATACTAAGGTGTTAAAACTGGTCAATAAGTTTGGCCACGGTATTATCTATAGTTCAGTTGAGAAACTTTAGACTGAAATGGCACTTAACATTATCAATAAACAGAAGCAAAGCAAAGTCGTCATCCCAAGAGAAATTTTAGAGAATGATGGGAGGCTTGTAATTTCATTAATGATTGCGGACAACATTGATAACTTGGAATGCACCCTGACCGGATCGCGATTTGACAAACAAAGTTGTGAAGTTGCGACCACCTGCGCGCGCATGTGCCGTAACATATCCAAAGCAGTCAATATGCTCTGGTTGTGTGTGCAAAGCCTAACACGCAAGTTATCTGAACAAAATGGCGATCAGAAGCAGACGTAAAACGAAGGAACCCTCTGACTTATATTTATATTACACTTTACATTTCTTCATGAAAACTGGAACATTTGATTACACTTCAAAATAAAAAATTTACGATTAACGGGATTTGGGAAAACTTATATTATCAAGTCAAATAGTCGACGGCATAAATCTTAATTTCTGAATGTCATTATTATTTGATTATTCGATGGTTCTAGACACACTGTAGTCGAGAATTTATATTGCTACAAAGGTAAGCACATAATAAACTATGACTTATTTAAGTTTGAAACTGTTGACGTCATTTGATAATGCTTCAACAAACAGCAGCTCAATATTTATTTCGCAAAAACACGACAGTCGAGTTCAACCATGGATCAACGAAGTCTAGAAAACCTTCTGCAGCCTACGTTGGCAATAAAAACTTTCAAGTGTCTGGTTCTTCTAAAAGCGCACTCTAATTTATCTCAAAATGGTTGCGTGGTTATCTCAAAGCCATTTTTTACTTTTTCAACTATAAGGTCTCTCAAATCAAAACAAGATTTGTGAATGACTACATATCACTCAACATCTATTACATGCATAGACATGTATCGACGTAAATTGATAAAATTTCATGAAAAATTATCAAGTTTAATATGCTTAGACTAGATATAACCATCCAAGTTGACAAAGGTTTTCTTGGGGAAGGGGAGTCAAAGTGCCGGTCTTGGTCTCTCCAAATAAATTGAGACATGCAGATGACTAGATATTACTAGATGTTAATCTTAGACATGTATCGAAATAAATACAAAAAAATTCGTGAAAATATATTGAGCAAATATTCAGATAAAGCCTATTGAGATGACAAAGGGGGCATTTGGGGTTTATCAAAATGCCGGGTTTTCACTTTTTTCAACTTCCAGGTCTTTCAAAATAAATTGACACAAGCAGATGATTAGATCTGCATTATCGAAGTAAATTCAAAACATTTCTTGACAAAATATCTAGTTTATATTTAGATAGAGCCATTTAAGTTGACAATGTGGGCATTTCGGGTTTTTCAAAAAGCTGGGTTTACACTTTCTCCAATTTCTAGGTCCCTCAAATTAAAACGAGGGATGCCAATAACTAGATATCATTAGAGATTACTCTTATTTTACTTATTTTATTAAAAAATACATAAAATACAACGGTTTTTCGTTGTCGGATCTACTTTTTCTGTCAAAAATGTGCAATAATCCGCAGCGCCTTTGGACTGTGCAATCGCTGTTTTAAGTACACATCACCTCAATTTGTGACAGTTGTTGCCTTCTTCTAGGGATGGGAATCGACAGTCAAAACGGTAATCGAATATTCGACAATGCACTATTCGATTCGAATCAAATAATAATCGAAATCTCTTGTTCTATTGTTGCCAATCAAGTAGACAATGAAATGACAAACAAAACCTTTTCCATGACTGCAAGAATTGTGTTGAAAACATCAAATTCAACTAAAACTATCGTTACATAGATTTTTAAAGATTTTGGACACATTAATAGAACAGTTTGTTCGCTCAGTTCGTTTCAACATTAGTTTAGAGAATTCATGTTATTCAACGCGCTTCATGTTTCAGCACGTCTGTTCGATCAATTAAATTTTATAGAACAGAGTCTGAAATAGAGATAATGGCACGTAACTTGAGATTTTCTTTGTTAATTAGGTAAATAGGGGGAGTTCCGTAGACCATCAAAACACGCAAAAGACGTCGCTTTGAATGATTTGTCGCGTGTTTGTTTTGTATTTTATATTGGCGAAAAGAGCATTTGATTTTGAGGAAAATTTATCCAAGAAAAGTTGCTTTATATTTGGAAACAAGCATATTTAGAATAAATTTAAATAATCGACTATTCATTTTACTATTCGAATAATTAATACAGTCAAATCTGTTATAACGGTCACCTCTATACAGCGGACATCTATCTATGCGTGCAGCTGATTGCAGCGATGTGAAATGTACAAATGTGGTAGTTTCGGCCATTTCAACTATGGCTGTGATGACAGCAGGGAAACGATTAAGAGGGTATGATGCATGTGAAGCAGGCCATAGCCCCAACAAAATTGAAACAAGGATTTATTGGTCTTTCATTTATTAGTACATAAAAAGCGATTTAAGGCATTGATTGGTACAGGATTCACTACATCTATTGTCAGCAATTATTCCTTTAAAACACGAAATTTAAAATACGAACCAAGGCCAGCAACATCAAGCCGTAGAAAAGGGAAAAGGAGGAGAAATGTCACATGGTTTAACCCACCGTTCAACAAAAGTGTGAAAAGCAACATTGGCCGAACGTTCCTCAACCTAGTCAAAAAGCACTTTCCGAAGACAAGTAGGTTACATAAGATTTTCAATCAAAACACGCTAAAAGTAAGTTACAGTTGTACTTCCAATATGAAAACAATCATTACTAACCACAACAAGAATTTAACAAATACAGAAATGGAAGTAACAGAAAATGCGCAATTATGCAACTGCCGCACAAAGGAAAATTGTCCATTAAACAATAGATGCCTTATGGAAGGATTAATCTACAACGCCAAAGTGACTACCCCGGAAGACCAAGAGGGTAAAAATTACATCGGTCTGACGGAAAACTCTTTCAAGACACGCTACACACAGCACACAAGCACATTCCAGCATGATAAACATACACACAACACGCAACTATCAAAACATATTTGGGAACAGAAGGACAAAGCCACCGTCTACAACATCGAATGGACAGCTCTATCGAGAGCAAAGCCATACAATAATATAACGAAAAGATGCCAGCTATCCCTGGCAGAAAAATATCATATCATTTGTTCCAAATAAGCATTACTTAACAAAAGATCTGAGTTAATTTCAAAATGAAGGCACAAGAATAAATTTTATTTTACTAATTATAAATCGACTAAAACATAACCTGTAACAATTAAATGCCGCATAGGAAACGATCACAAAGAAAACACGCATATTGCGATACAATAGGCTTTATCCCATTTAACAATAGCTGCGATTTATGTAAGTTTATATCAGAGGTACCATGTATGTTTTTTATTATCTAGTTTTAACTGTCTGATGATCGCAATAAAGCGTGAAACTTCAAGTTACAGTAACAAATTGTGTAGTCTTTGACTCCTCTATTTATATTTACAGCTCTGTCAACAGACATTGAGCACTGTTTTACTGCTATTTTATTATTATTATTATTATTATTATTATTATTATTATTATTATTATTATTATTATTATTATTATTATTATTATTATTATTATTATTATTATTATTATTATTATTATTATTATTATTATTATTATTATTATTATTATTATTATTATTATTATTATTATTATTATTATTATTATTATTATTATTATTATTATTATAATAATAAAGATAGATTTATCTATCGTCAGGTGTGATAGTGCTCAATACCGATTAAACATTGGCAGAGCTGTAATACATAAGGATGGTGACTGAGTCAAAGAAAACACATTCTTAATTTCTGTTACTATAGTTTCACGCAGTGTGCGATCATCAGACAGTTGATACTCAATGAAAAATATACATGGTGACTCCTATTACATGCTATCATAAATGCCGCAGCGCGTTATTGTTTTAATACAATAGTTGTCTTAACATACAATGGTGCTATTGTTCCGTTTTGGTAATTAAGGCGTTAGATAAATGAAATTGTTTCCTATTACAGCAGTTAAGTTAAATTATGTTTTAGTTTCTTTAAAATTAGATAAATAAAATTTATTCTCGTGACGGCATTTTGAGATTAGTTCAGATTTTTTATTAAGTAATGGCTCTTTTGAGCATATAATATAATATTTTTCCAATAAACATAGATGACATTTTTTAGATATATTATTGTATGGCTTTGCATTTGCAATAGTTGACCATTTGATTTTGTACTGGCTGTTGCTGTCTTTTAAATCCCAAATATGCTTTGACAATTGCGTGCTGCTGCTGTATTTTCTATGTTTAAATGTGGATTTGTGTTGTGTGTAACGTGCTTTGAATGTGTCTTCTGTCAAACCAATATAGCTCTTTCCCTCTTCGTCGGCTGGTGTTGACACTGTAGCCTTGTAGATGATACCTTTTAATTGGCACCTATTTTCGAGTGGGCAAGTATCTCTATCCCTGCAATTGCAAGGTGTGGCTGTGGCGTTATTTTCATCATTGGTTATTTTGTTGTTATGACTTTTGAGAATCTTGTCCATGTTGTTAGTACAGCTATAACTCACTTTAATTGTGTTATGGTTAAATATCTTGCTCAGTTTATTTGATTTAGGAAAATGTTTTTTGACTAAATTTAAAAATGATCGGCCAATGTTTATTTTAGCGCTCTTATTGTAAGGCGGATTGAACCATATGATTTTTCTGGTTCTTTTTCTTCTGTTACTGTTTGATGTTGTAGTGCGTGGTTGGTAAGAAAGATTTGCTTCATGGCCGCTTGCTCTTAATGCATCAGCGTATGTTTGTTTGCTTTTCAAAAACATTGTGTTGTTAGAAGATAAATCTGAAATTCTTTGGTTTATTGAAGTTGGAACTTGTTTTAGTATAGTTGGTGGATGGTTAGACTGTGTGTTAATGTATAATGGTGTGTCGTTGGGTTTTCTATATGGTTGAAACGTATTAGTAGTCAAATTGAATGTTATATCTAAGAAATCTATTACCTTTAAGTTATTTTTTGTCGTGATGTTGAGGCCAATATCTTTAAATGTTTTTATTAATTTCTTTCTTAATCGTTCTGCCTGGGGGCCTGATTTATTTTTTAGGACAGCAATTCCATCATCTCTGTATAGTCCGATGCTTTCGTTTCCAAAAATTTTACTTAGTTTGTTAATAATAAATAAACCAACCAATTCACATACTTCGGCTCCATCATAACTACCCATTGTTACATCAAGTAAATTGTCGGTATTCTTTTTCATCCATGCCGTTCCGCTATTGAATAGTACGGATTTCCTGGAGTGCATAATAACTTTGACGTCGTTTTCAGAGATGTGTATAAACTGTTTAGCGAAATTGATTGCGTCTTCGAGGATTTTTTCTGAGATTGAAGGGTAAAAGTTTTCTATATCAAAGATCAAGAATGATAATTTATTTTTTTCTTTAAGGGCTTTGAACCATTTAATCACCGAGAATGAATTTTTCCATTGGTTGGCGTTTGACTGTTTTTTCACTTCGATTATAATCTTTTCTAGTATCTTCTTGCTGATAATTCCTACCTCACTTTTTGCAGGATTGATTAGCCTGCAGGTAGGGTTTTGCTGAAAGTTTTCCTTGTGGTCTTTAATTGTGATAAACGCCTGTTGTTGAGCTATTGTCTCCGTTCGGTTGTCCAGTTTTAATTCTTTAGTGATTTCTTTGGCCTCTTTATTGATCATACTTACTGTTCCGTTGTTGGCTTTTTTATAAGTGGATGTAATATTATTATGCAATAATTTTTGGTGTTGGTGTTTATCTAATTCGTAGAAGTTCCTTGTTTTGTCAGCGGGAACGAAGGCCTTTGTTGATGCTTTTATTTTCTTAATGTCTTGTTTAAGTTGTCGTTGAAACTTATCATTCACTTGTCTAAATTGTATGTTTTTTGTTAGTTTCATTAGGTC